>CM035839.1:447831260-448116260 GCA_020510985.1 Pholidichthys leucotaenia | reverse complement strand
CTCCTTACAGATAGCCAGTATGGTTTTAGAGCAGATAAATCTACATCTTTGGCACTGATCAAACTTATAGAAGAAATTACGAGTTGTATAGGTAAAAAAAAAGGTTGCTGTAGGAGTATTTATAGATTTAAAGAAAGCTTTTGACACCACTGACCACAGAATACAGTGATCCCTCGCTACTTCGCACCTCACCTTTCGCGCCCTCAGTGCATCGCGGATTTTTCAAAAATATTCATCAAAAATTCAAAATTGAGAAAAAATGGGCGGGCGCTAGCAGAAGGCAGGGAGACTACATTAGAACATCAGGTATCAACACAGAGAGCCCGCACAACACCTTGGGCTGCACGGTGGCGCAGTTGTTTAGCACTGTGGCAGCACAGTTTACCCTCGGCCGAGGGATCGCGGGGATCATGAGACCGTGGGCTCGATCCCAGCCTCCGACCAACAGTGAGCTGTGTGGAGTTTGCATGTTCTCCCCGTGGTGCGTGGGTTTACTCCGGGATTTCTCCAGTTTCCTCCCGCATACCAAAAACATGTAGGTTTAGGGCGCTCGCGCATGCAGCGACCGGCAGCCGGTGGCTTGTCACCAGACTGCAAACCAAATCTACCTACGGGTACAAATAAGTAACAAAAAAAAAAAAAAACAAACTCAAAATCCACCTCTCTGTTCGCTGTTCTCGTGTTGGCTCGGCTCGGGAATCTCGCAAGCTGATTGGCCGAGACGTTTTACCCAGCTTCTCTCCCTGCCGAGCGCCCATACCCAGCGAAGGAAGACCGCATTCATTGTTCTTTATCGCTCGTGTTGCTTAGTCTCGCCCCGTAGAACTTTTCGCTGTTCTCTTGTGCCTTTTTGTGCGAAATAGTCTTCCCGTCGAGCCACTACGCCGCCTCCTGCAGCTTCTCCAGCTCTATCGGAAGCTGCCCTCGACGATCCTGCGCCTCTAGCACCTGACGATGAGGCGTCACCTGAGGAGCAGTAAAGCTCTCATTAACCTGTGCAGTAAATCATCTTCATCTTGAGTTACGTATCTTGTTATAAGAATAAAAGAGTTCTAAAAACATATTTATGTACACTTTATTTACATTTACGTATGTATGTACACTTACACACACACACACGTATCATATGAGAGAGAGAGTGAGAGAATGAACGTACGTATTATTTATGGGTGACGTCATTAGGAGTGACGCTACTTCGCGGTTTTTCACTTTTCGCGGTCGGTTCTGGAACCCATTAACCGCGATAAGTGAGGGATCACTGTACTACTAAGGAAACTGGAAAGGTATGGGATAAGAGGGGTAGGACTGAGTTGGGTGGAAAGTTATTTAAGTAACAGACAACAATTTGTACAAATTGATGAGCACAAATTACCCTTCATGGACATCACTTGTGGTGTGCCCCAGGGGTCAGTTTTGAGACCCAAACTCTTTATTTTGTATATAAATGACATATGCCAAGTATCAAAAATTCTGAAATTTATTTTGTTTGCAGATGACACAAATATCCTTTGCACTGGTGAGAATTTGCAGCAGGTTTTAGAGGTGGTCACAACTGAAATGAAAAAGTTAACGCAGTGGTTCAACAAAAATAAATTATCTCTAAATCTAAAAAAACAAAGATTATGTTGTTTGGAAATTATAAAATAAATCATGAAATAATGGTAACAGTAGATGATACCAGAATAGAAACAGTACAGGAAAATAAGTTTCTGGGGGTGACGCTAGACAATAAAATCTGCTGGAAACCTCACATCAGTCACATCCGGGCCAAGTTAGCAAAATGTATACGCATACTGGGGAAGACAAGACACATCTTGGACTATAAATCATTGGTCTTACTGTACAATTCACTGTTTCTACCTTATCTTAACTACTGTGTAGAAGTCTGGGGAAACACCTGCAAGACCAACCTACAGTCAATATGCACATTACAAAAAAGAGCTATAAGGATAATAAATAATATAGGATATAGAGAACATACCAATTCATTGTTTTTAAAGTCACATGTCATAAAGTTCATCGATTTAGTTAAATTTAAGACAGCACAAGTTATGTACAGGGCAATTAATAATCAACTCCCAACTAATATACAAAAAATATTTTTTAAAAAAAGAGACAATGATCATAATTTGAGAGGAGACTTAAACTTTACAAAACCCAAGATACAAACAACCAAGAAAAGTATGTGCATATCTGTCTGTGGGGTGGATTTGTGGAACAGTCTGGAGCCGGAACTGAAACTATGTACAAACAGAATTCAATTCAAAAAGAGGTATAAACATTATTTGCTGAAAGGATATATGTTAGAAGGGTAGTAGTTATATGTACGATTCACTATGCTCCCTCTGGGACACTATGGAATGGTGGGTGGGACAACACTGTGTATATTTGTGTTGTTTGAGGCTGGTTTTGATGTGTGGACATCAATGTATGTTAGGATGGATGGGTGTTAATGTTGATATGTAAAAAATACAGTTAATTGTTTACTTGGAGTCTTAAAGGTGGTAATTTGTATATAATTCACATGGGTGTATTTATGGAAAAGAGGAGATGGAATTAATAAGTGTTCACTTCTTCCTTCTCCCTTTCGAACACTGCATACTGTCACTTTATTGCATTTGTCATTTGTTTTGTTTTTGTTATACTTTTTTGTTCGAAATAAAGTATCTATCTATCTATCTATCTATCTAAATTCACGGTAGTCTTCTTCTTCTTTGGAGTTTAACAGCAGCTAGCATCCATATTGTTGCATTGCTGCCATCTCCTGGCTTCTACACGCCTCTAATCATCATGTTTTAAATCCACCTGTCCAGTCTGGTCACTCTTAGGAATTGCGCTATCCATTTCCTCCCCTGTGCACAGTCCCCATAGTCCAGTAGGCTTTTACAGTCTTTCCTACCTGTCCTATTTTCTGTAGTTGATGAATCATTTCCTCCCTTTCCTGATTAAATTTCCTACAAGATAAAAGTACATGTTTCATTGATTCTGGTTCCTGACAATTTTCACATAGGCCAGTCGGGTGCTTTTCTAAGATGTATAAAGTGCCGTTGAGATAACTATGTCCAATTCTCAGTCTACTTATTAGAACATGTTCTTTGCGTTTCGTTCCCCTGCCTCTTGTTTCACCTACTGTGTTCTGAATGGAGTGCAAATGTTTGCCTTTTGTTTCTGTTTCCCACATCTGCTGCCACTGTTGTTTTGCTTTCCCCTACACTATGCTTTTCCCCTCTGACTTTGACAGTTTTTACCTAGTGTCTACCATTTCCTTCTTTGTTGCCTCCTTTGCCAGCTTGTCAGCTCTCTCGTTCCCTGGGACACCCAAGTGTGCTGGGACCCACAAGAATGTGACATTCATCCCCCCCCCCCCACTACCCCTGAGTATACGTGCAGTATTTCATACACTAAGCCTTGATGTCTTTTAGCTGCACCTGACTTGATGCTTGTCAGAGCTGACACAGTCACTGCATATTAGAATGCTCCTATAGCTTGCAGCTACACTCCACTCTGCCATCAGCTATGGCATACAGTTCAACAGCATAAACACTTAAAAAAAAATCAGTTGTCCTCTTGCTGATCCCCACCTGACAGCTTGGTACCACCACCGCCAACCCCGTTGTCCCCTTTTGAGGGTACTTTGACCCATCAGTAAAAATCTGTGCCTAGTCTTAATACTTATAATCCATATAACTAAAATATTCACTTCTCATACCAACACTCTTTCTATTCAGTTTTACTCTGAGTAGCTCCATATCTACAATAGAACTTTCTAGTAGCCAAGCAGGTCTCATTTGCCATATAACCGTATCAATCAACTCTATCATATACTCTCCTGTCTTTTGCCACTTGAACCACTATCCAGCAAATGCTTCCTTTTTGAGCAGTTTCCTTCTCCCTGCAAGTCTTCAGTACCATTTTTGTTGGGTGGTTATCAACATGTCCCCTCAGATTCACCCAGTAATTAGCCATTAGCTGTTTTCGCTGTATTTTCAGTGGCATTTCACCCGCTTCCACCTGAATTGAACACACTGGCGAGGTTCTGGCTGCTCCTGGACATATTCTAAGCGCTCGGGTTTGTACAACATCTAGACCATCCAATACAGATTTAGCTGCTGACCCATAAACAGTACTTCCGTAATCTAGTCATGATCTTATTAATGCTATATAAATGTCTTTTAAAGAGACAAAGTCATCTCCCCACTCCACCCCTGCCAGACACCTCATTACATTTATGACTTTGTTACACTTACTACCCACCTGTCTAATGTGTTCTCTCCATGTTAATGCCTGATCAAAGTAAACTCCGAGGAATCGAAAACTCTTCATTCTCTCCAGAATGTTTCCCTAGAGTTTCAGACTGCACTGCCTGGGCTTCTTGCTTAATACACGGTAGTCATCCTACTTCCTGTATTTACCATTCCTGTTCTTGCAGCAAAAAATTCTGACCAATAAGAACAGAGAACATTCTGACGTAACTCTCGCAGGATTTAACGTGACGCAGTTTGGTCTGCTTCAATTTTTCCCTGTGTGAAAGGGGACCAAACCGAGGAGAAAATGATACAAAGTAACAAATTTGTCAACTGATTTGGACCAAATTAAATGCATTTAGGTGTGAAAGCACCAAAGAATTTAGGGTTGTTTTTTTTCCTGCCATTCCCTTGTCCACACTCCAACCAGGTAGGTGGCAGTAATGCACCTGTAAGCTGGTTGCAAACCGCCGATCAAATCTAAAAGAAGAAGAGAGTTTGGTAGGTTTCTCCTGAGTCACCAAGGTAGGTCTCAAACATTTTTGTTGTTGTTGTCATACTGGTGTTAAGTTTTTAAATGGAGAGAATAGCTGGTCTATTCTGTAATTAGGGGCATTGAGGAGCCTTTAAAAGATTAATTAAAAAAATGCTGGTGTCTATGTTATAGTTAGCATAGCCAGCTATGCTAAGCTAATAAGCATCTATGGTAATGTTTAGGATTGACTCAGCCTCTGTCAGTACTTCCTGATGAGCGTTTTATGAGAGAGAACATAAATTTGCAGTTTTTTTTTTCTCTGTGATTATGGTTAGTGACCTAGCTAGTGACGTTAAAACCGAGGCCTCATGAAACAACGAGCAAGTTTGAGACAATAGCTTGAATGAATGAATGAATGAATGAATTTATTTATTTCGGATAGTACATTACAGGTTAAAAGAAACTGTATAATATAACAACAAGGTCAAATTAGACAAAGACTCCTTCTACTATACAATTCCACGTGAGTTATCCGAAATGGGTGATGGCTGAAGCCGCAGCTTATATCGCCCACCCATATTCCATCCAAGAATTCAAAGGAGAAAAAAGAGAAAACAAGACAAGAGCGATTACAATTTAAAACAAGGCTAAGACAAAATATGACTGAGAGAAGAAGAAAACTGAGCTAGTCTAAGTTAAGCGGTTACTATTCAAAAACAAATCTAAGACATAGTGTCACAGAGAAAAAAGAAAAACTAAGCTATAACACAACACAGCTTCATGAGCGATACAGTGTTATGAAACATTTAATAAAGACTGCCATCTGGTGAATGACTGTCAGAACTGCATCAGATTTGAAAAACCTGAAAAAAGTGTCAATACTTTTTTTGGGGGGTGGGGTTGGGATTAGGGTTCGTGTTATATTGCTCAAGTCAGTCTCGAGTGGGTGGTGTCGAGCATAACATCACTAGACCTAACGTTATTTTAGCTAGTAGCCATTTTGTATCCTTATTACCACTAGGTAATTAATTGATTCCTGTGATTCAGTTTTTAAAAATGCTTTTTAATTTAACTCATATCTAATGTCTAATTTTCCTTTTGGCAAATTGGCACCTCCTGTTCCGGGTCTCCAATTGATCATCTTTACTGTAAACTTGATGTGAAGGACAAGACAAAGCAGACCAATCACAGCTCTTATGCCCTGTGTCACCGACGTGCACCTCTCCTTCTCTGGAGAGGTGCACGTTGGGCTATGCATTAGGAACGCATGTCACTACTGTGTTGATGCGGTCACAGCTGCATCATGTCGATGTGGGAGCTTAACTTGTGCTTTAGTGGTTAAGATCAATGAATGAATGTATTTTGTTTTTATTTCTTCTTAGATCTGAAGTACATTAGACGTCAGTCTGTCTCACATCGATGTAAACACTGCTGGTTTTACTGTAAGTATTTAAATGGACTTAATCCTGAATAGAAAATCACTTGACAATTTTGTTGTCATTAAATTATAATTTATTTATAAAGTTATTACTTTTGTACATGATAGTTTCATTTGAAGTTGTAGCATTGTCCCAAGAAATTGTATTTTTGTTGAACATTTTTTTTTAAACTTTGAGGGTTTTGTAAATTTGTTTGTGTGGTTTCTCAATTAAAGAACTGCAACATTTTGTCAGTCTATTTGCTTTTGGGGTGCAAATAACAATTATTTTGGTAGTCGACTAATCTAACGACTGTTTTTTTTTCATTAGTTGACTGTAATTCTTTCGTTCATGGCCGTCATCTCTGCTTCCTGTTGGCACAGCTCCTGCTCAGGGCTCCAGGTCATATTTTACCTCACCTGTTTAAACCTGCAGACCTGTGAAAATCACTTTGCTGTCAGTCTCTGCCTTAATATAATGTAGCCTATTATAAAAAGTTCCTAATGCTAAATACAGTAATGACCCATCAGACATGAGGTGGAAACTTGAACTTGACAGTTTAATTAGAAGTGTTTGTAGCAACACAATTAAATGAAAGTGTGGTGATTCGCTCTGCCTGCCTGTTGACTCATTCTCCACAGCTGTGCGCGCACCTGCTCTCCTCATCAGCTGAACTATTTAAGCCGTGCTGCCTTCGGGTCTGCACGGAGCCGCTTTCTCCCTGGTCTGATGAGACCATCTCACCACTTCGTCAAATCGCCAAGATTACTTTCTGCCTCATCGTTCTCCGGAGGCTACTCCTCTCCTTCCACGTCTTCCAAGAGAACCACCTCCATCTCGTCGTCCTCCCGGGAGTTCCACTCCCTGACGCCCAGTAAGCTTCTCTCATCGCTATCATCTCTCCACACTTGATCCCCTGTACACAGGTGGAAGTCTATGGTGGTGGACCGAGTACTCCCTGTACCTCACCACTGCTTCTGTCATTCCCTCTGCAACCAGGGCTGAAGATATTGTCTTCCTGGCCGGAGCCTTTGGGACCCAACCTGAGGTGACCTCCAACTCACCAACAGTAAGGCTAACAGTACAGCGCAGTTCCACCAGTGTGTGGTTACTAATCCCCCTGTCTCTGTTTCTCCATAGGGTTGCCAGGCTGTACGGTGCTCTGCTCGCCCCGGCTGCTATATTCATACACACACACGCACACACCTAAACACACATTACACAATAAAGATAATTGAGTTGATTTCTGGGTCTATGTCTGCTTTCTGGGTCTCAAAACATGTCAGAAAGCACCAAGGTGTTGTGCCTCAGCCTTTGGTATGGTAGCATGGGCGGCTGTAAAAAAGTGGCACTCTGACCTCTACTTGCCTGGGA
This sequence comes from Pholidichthys leucotaenia, assembly GCA_020510985.1. Lineage (NCBI taxonomy): Eukaryota > Metazoa > Chordata > Actinopteri > Cichliformes > Pholidichthyidae > Pholidichthys > Pholidichthys leucotaenia. The sequence goes on along the minus strand of CM035839.1, from coordinate 448,108,749 downwards.
TAGCTATTACAATAGCTTTTTTCGCTGCGGCACTGACAGAAAAGGTGAGTTAAGTTTGGTGTTTATTTATAAAACAAAGTGTTATTTCAAAATTCTGGCAAATTAAAAGTCGAGAATATATGGTCATATGATAATACAAGCCTTTAGTTGCACTTAATTTTGACTGGGCGAGCTGAAAAGCTGGTAATGGACGGGCAGATAAAACCACACAGATGTAGGGAGCTTGGAATGAAGAAGCGATGTGATTTTATAAATCAAGATTTATTATCAGCTTCACCTCCCAAACATGTCTCATCTCGATGCAGAATCAATTCAATTCAATTCAATTCAACTTTATTTATATAGCGCCATTTCACAACAACAGTCATCTCATAGCACTATCAACTGTAGGGGGAACCCCCACAGTTGCAGAAAGACCCCAGCAATCAGGCGATCCCCTGTGAGCAAGCACTTGGTGACGGTGGAGAGGAAAAACTCCCTTTTAACAGGAAGAAACCTCCAGCAGAACCAGGCTCAGGGAGGGGCAGTCATCTGCTGCGACTGGCTGGGGGGTGAGGGGATAGAGAAGAAGAAAAGAACAGACATGTAGAGAGCAAACAGCACGATGGGGACTCAATCTATGGGAGAGAACAAACAAATGTTAATGACCAGCAAAAAAAAATTTCATTGAGAGTGAGTGAGGCCCAGTGCATTACTGGAGGTCCCCCGGCTGACTAAACCTATTAGCAGCATAACTAAGGGAGGGTTCAGAAACACATGATCCCTCCCTAATTGTAGGCTATATCAAAAAGGTAGGTTTTAGCCCTATTCTTAAAAACAGAGATTGAGTCTGACTCCCGAATCCAGATTGGCAGCTGATTCCACAGGAGAGGAGCTTGATAACTGAAGGCTCTGCCTCCCATTGTACTTTTGGAGATTCTAGGTATTACAAGTAATCCTGCATTTTGGGAGCGTAGTGCTCTGTTAGGATAATACGGTAGTATCAGATCTTTTAAATAAAAAGGAGCCTGATTGTTTAGAGCTTTGTAAGTAAGAAGAAGGATTTTAAACTTAATTCTAAACTCTATGGGAAGCCAATGAAGGGTTCTAGTCTGTTAAAACTCTTGCTGCAGCATTTTGAATCAGCTGAAGACTTTTTAAAGATGTTTTAGGACAGCCTGATAATAAAGAATTATAATAATCTAATCTCGAGCTAACAAAAGCGTGGATCAGTTTCTCAGCATCACTCTGAGACAAGATGCTCCTAATCTTGGCAATATTACGCAAATGATAGAAGGCAGTCTTAGAAACAGATTTCTAACAGAATCAATTCAACTTTATTTATATAGCGCCATTTCACAACAACAGTCATCTCATAGCACTATCAACTGTAGGGGGGAACCCCCACAGTTGCAGAAAGACCCCAGCAATCAGGCGATCCCCTGTGAGCAAGCACTTGGCGACGGTGGAGAGGAAAAACTCCCTTTTAACAGGAAGAAACCTCCAGCAGAACCAGGCTCAGGGAGGGGCAGTCATCTGCTGCGACTGGCTGGGGGGTGAGGGGATAGAGAAGAAGAAAAGAACAGACATGTAGAGAGCAAACAGCACGATGGGGACTCAATCTATGGGAGAGAACAAACAAATGTTAATGACCAGCAAAAAAAAATATTTCATAGAGAGTGAGGAAAGGAGTGAGGCCCAGTGCATTACTGGAGGTCCCCCGGCTGACTAAACCTATTAGCAGCATAACTAAGGGAGGGTTCAGAAACACATGATCCCTCCCTAATTGTAGGCTATATCAAAAAGGTAGGTTTTAGCCCTATTCTTAAAAACAGAGATCGAGTCTGACTCCCGAATCCAGATTGGCAGCTGATTCCACAAGAGAGGAGCTTGATAACTGAAGGCTCTGCCTCCCATTGTACTTTTGGAGATTCTAGGTATTACAAGTAATCCTGCATTTTGGGAGCGTAGTTCTCTGTTAGGATAATACGGTAGTATCAGATCTTTTAAATAAAAAAGGAGCCTGATTGTTTAGAGCTTTGTAAGTAAGAAGAAGGATTTTAAACTTAATTCTAAACTCTATGGGAAGCCAATGAAGGGAGGCCAGAACCGGAGAGATATGATCTCTCTTTCTAGTACCTGTTAAAACTCTTGCTGCAGCATTTTGGATCAGCTGAAGACTTTTTAAAGATGTTTTAGGACAGCCTGATAATAAAGAATTACAATAATCTAATCTCGAGCTAACAAAAGCGTGGATCAGTTTCTCAGCATCACTCTGAGACAAGATGCTCCTAATCTTGGCAATATTACGCAAATGATAGAAGGCAGTCTTAGAAACAAATTTAATATGTGAATTGAAGGACAAATCCTGATCAAACATAACTCCAAGGTTCCTCACAGAGCTATTAAGAGAAAGAGTAACCGCATCCAAACTGAAAGTTTGATTTGGAAAGGAATTTCTAAGGTTTTTTGGACCAACAAGAATGACTTCAGTCTTATCTGAATTTAATAGCAGGAAATTACAAGTCATCCAAGCTTTGATTTCCTTAAGACAGGCTTCTAACTTGGCTAATTGATTACTATCGTCTGGCTTCATTGACAGGCATAATTGTGTGTCATCTGCATAACAATGAAAATGTATACAGTGCTTTCTAATAATGTTGCCTAACGGAAGCATATATAAACTAAAAAGAGTAGGGCCTAGCACAGATCCCTGTGGAACTCCATGACTAAGCTTTGAGTTGAAAGAAAACTCATTATTTACATGAACAAACTGGAACCTATCAGATAAATAAGATCTAAACCACTGCAACGAAGTTCCATTAAGTCCAACATAGTGTTCTAATCTATCAAGTAGAATATTATGATCGATAGTATCAAAAGCTGCACTAAGTACAGAAACTAGTCCATTATCAGATGCAATGAGGAGGTCATTAGTGACCTTCGCTAAGGCTGTTTCAGTACTATGATGGATTCTAAACCCAGATTGAAACTCTTCAAGTAAACCATTTCCCTGCAGGTGGTCAAATAATTGCGTAGCAACAACTCTTTCTAAGATTTTTGAAATGAAAGGGAGATTAGAGATTGGTCTATAGTTAGCTAAAGCGCCTGGATCTAGCGTTGGCTTTTTGAGTAAGGGTTTAATTACAGCCGTTTTAAAAGCCTGCGGTACATGGCCTAAAGTTAATGAAGAATTGATTATATGAAGAATAAAGCTACCAATAAGTGGGAAGGCTTCTTTAAATAACCTGGTAGGAATAGGGTCTAAAAGACAAGTTGAAGGTTTGGATGAGGAAACTATTTTGTCTAACTCACAAAGGTCGATTGGAGTAAACTCATCAAGACAGACATCAATAGAAGGAGTTGTAGTAGTTACAGTATTTAAGTTAACTGTGGGAAGAATCTGATTGATTTTATCTCTGATGGATGAAATTTTATTATTGAAAAAGTTCATAAAGTCCTGACTAGTAAGCTCTAAGGGAATTCTAGGATTGACAGAGTCCTGACTCTTTGTCAACCTGGCTACAGTACTGAAAAGAAACCTGGGATTATTCTTGTTCTCTTCTATTAATGCAGAGTAATAACTCGTTCTAGCTTTTCTAAGAGATTTTTTATAAATTAAAAGATGATTTCTCCAAGCTAAATAGATTTCATCTAAATTAGTGGAGCGCCATTTTCTTTCTAATTGACGAGTCTTCTGTTTTAAGCTACGAGTTTCTGTGTTGAACCAAGGAGTTAGAAATCTCTGATTAGACTTTTTCTTTTTTAAGGAGGCCACCCAGTCTAGAGTCTGACGCAGAGAAGCTGAAACACTATCCAACATGTTATCAATTACAGAAGGAGCAAGCTGTCTATAGCTTATTTCCGTTGTGTTGACACATGGCATAGAGGAATCAATCTGCATAAATTTGGTAACAGCATCATCTGAGAGGCATCTACTGTAATAATATTTTTCTTTAGGAGCCAAATAGTCAGAAATAGTAAAATCAAAGGTTAACAGACAATGGTCTGACAGTACAGGGTTATGAGGAGACACTACAAGATTTTCTTTTTCTATGCCATATGTGAGAACAAGGTCCAATGTATGGTGGAGGTAATGAGTAGAATTTCCTACTTTCTGAGAAAACCCAGTCGAGTCTAATATTGAATTAAATGCCACATTAAGGCAGTCACTATCTACATCCACATGTATATTAAAGTCCCCTACTATAATTATTCTATCAGATTTCAGCACTAAATCAGCTAAGAAATCAGCAAATTCGGATAAAAATTCTGAGTAGGTTGATGGGGGACGATAAACTATGGCAAATAAAATTGGGTTTAACCTAAAATTGCTAAAGTGCCCAATACTGAGGACCAGGCCCTCAAAGGAATTATAACATGTGTTTTGCTTTACATTAACTAGTAATTTGGAATGGTAAATTGTTGCTACTCCTCCTCCACGACCAGAACTTCTGGGATTTTGACAGTTTAAATAACCAGAGGGAGTTGATTCATTTAAACCAACATAATCCTCTTGCCCTAACCAAGTCTCTGTAAGGGAAATTAAATCAATCTGATGATCAATTAACAGATCATGGACTAACAGAGACTTGTATATAGCACATGAACTCACATTCAAATGTACTTGCAGTCAGTGTGCTTCATTGAAATGATTCACGTCAGTTGACTGTATTAACCCATTCAGATTTGAGGCTACAATAAAAACAAATTCTTTTAAACACTCCAATAGTATTTAATAACTTGACTATGTGTCTTGAACTCACCTACTAATTCAATGTAAACATTTTTTTTTTTTTTGTTACTTATTTGTACCCGTAGGTGGATTTGGTTTGCAGTCTGGTGACAAGCCACCGGCTGCTGGTCGCTGCGTGCGCAAGCGCCCTAAACCTACATGTTTTTGGTATGTGGGAGGAAACCGGCGAAATCCCGGAGTAAACCCACGCAACACGGGGAGAACATGCAAACTCCACACAGCTCACTGTTGGTCGGGGGCTGGGATCGAACCCACGATCTCATGATCCCCGCGATCCCCCGGCCGAGGGTAAAACTGTGCTGCCACAGTGCTAAACCACTGCGCCACCGTGCAGCCCATGCTGGGATTATATGCTGTATGTCTGTTATATTTGTTTGTTCCTGTACACAAAGACAGACTGATTTCAGTCATTTTATTGTAGAAATGGGCTCCCTACTAAAAGCTTTAAATAGCTTATTGGGGATGACCCGTTCACACTCCAAATCAATGTGAAAAAAGCCTATTGTATACTGCTACTCATGCTGTTGATAATTCATATTGTAATTCATTCATGCTGTTATAATGTGTGTGTGTGTGTGTGTGTGTGTGTAAACTGTTTTAGCTGTAATCCTGGTTAAAAAGTTGTGTACGTGTTGCACTTTGGTGCTGTGCATTAAGTTGTGTGTATTTTCTTTCTAGAATCTGTTTCCACATGCCAGGGGTCCCGCTCCATCAACGTCTGGCACGACACATTCAAGTGCTGGTAAGGCACAATAATTATTAATATTATTACAAAAACAAAAATTAAACACTTAAAAAAATAACACAAAAGATTACCACCCTGTTGTGTTTATGGATACAGGTCAAGTGGACCCCAGGATCCAAAATGTTAACATATACAAGTGCATTTTCAAACCAGTGATTTATAAAGTGATCCATGTAATTTCCGAAAGCCTCATAATAGACCCACATTCCTATTCTGTGGATTTTCCAAAAACAGTGTTGGAACAGTGTTGTTGTGCTCTTTCTTTTCCACCATAAATCCCTGGATTGAAAATGTATTTGAACATGTACAGAGTGGATCCTGGGGTGCTCACTTGTCAGGGGTCCATGACCTGGTCCCATTTTTAGCTGTGGTGAAGGAAGTACTGATATACAGTGGGGAAAAAAAGTATTTAGTCAGCCACCAATTGTGCAAGTTCTCCCACTTAAAAGATGAGAGGTCTCCAATTTTCATCATAGGTATACCTCAACTATGAAAGACAAAATGAGAAAAAAAAATCCAGAAAATCACAATGAAGGATTTTTAATGAATTAATTGGTAAATTCCTCGGTAAAATAAGTATTTGGTCAATAACAAAAGTTCATCTCAATACTTTGTTATATACCCTTTGTTGGCAATGACAGAGGTCAACCATTTTCTATAAGTCTTCACAAGGTTTTCACACACTGTTGCTGGTATTTTGGCCCATTCCTCCATGCAGATCTCCTCTAGAGCAGTCATGTTTTGGGGCTGTCGCTGGGCAACACGGACTTTCAACTACCTCCAAAGATTTTCTATGGGGTTGAGATCTGGAGACTGGCTAGGCCACTCCAGGACCTTGAAATGCTTCTTACGAAGCCACTCCTTCGTTGCCCGGGCAGTGTGTTTGGGATCATTGTCATGCTGAAAGACCCAGCCATGTTTCAACTTCAATGCCCTTGCTGATGGAAGGAGGTTTTCACTCAAAATCTCACGATACATGGCCCCATTCATTCTTTCCTTTACACAGATCAGTCGTCCTGGTCCCTTTGCAGAATAACAGCCCCAAAGTATGATGTTTTCACCCCCATGCTTCACAGTAGTTATGGTGTTCTTTCTCCTCCAAACACGACAAGTTGAGTTTTTACCAAAAAGTTCTATTTTGGTTTCATCTGACCATATGACATTCTCCCAATCCTCTTCTGGATCATCTAAATGCTCTCTAGCAAACTTCAGACAGGCCTGGACATGTACTGGCTTAAGCAGGGGGACACGTCTGGCACTGCAGGATTTGAGTCCCTGGCGGCGTAGTGTGTTACTGATGTAGCCTTTGTTACTTTGGTCCCAGCTCTCTGCAGGTCATTCATTAGGTCCCCCCGTGTGGTTCTGGGATTTTTGCTCACCGTTCTTGTGATCATTTTGACCTCACGGGGTGATATCTTGCGTGGAGCCCCAGATGGACGGAGATTATCAGTGGTCTTGTATGTCTTCCATTTTCTAATAATTGCTCCCACAGTTGATTTCTTCACACCAAGCTGCTTACCTATTGCAGATTCAGTCTTCCCAGCCTGGTTCAGGTCTACAATTTTGTTTCTGGTGTCCTTTGACAGCTCTTTGGTCTTGGCCATAGTGGAGTTTGGAGTCTGACTGTTTGAGGTTGTGGACAGGTGTCTTTTATACTGATAACGAGTTCAAACAGGTGCCATTAATACAGGTAACGAGTGGAGGACAGAGGAGCCTCTTAAAGAAGAAGTTACAGGTCTGTGAGAGCCAGAAATCTTGCTTGTTTTTAGGTGACCAAATACTTACTACCACTACTACTACTTACCAAATACTGAGGAATTTACCAATTAATTCATTAAAAATCCTTCAATGTGATTTTCTAGATTTTTTTTTTCTCATTTTGTCTCTCATAGTTGAGGTATACCTATGATGAAAATTGGAGACCTCTCTCATCTTTTAAGTGGGAGAACTTGCACAATTGGTGGCTGACTAAATACTTTTTTGCTCCACTGTAATTCTTGTTTTTGAAAAACTGATGTAGCACATGAACTTACTTTCGAATGTACTTGCAGTCAACGTGCTTCACTGAAATGATTCAAGTCAGCTGACTGAATTAACTCAGATTTCTGAGGCCACAAAAACAAATTATTTTAAACGTATCCTGGTGCCTGCAAAATCTGCTCTGAGGCACACCAATATGACACATTACAAATATTTGAGACCCATTGTAGTGCTTCCTTTTATATTTTAGCAATACAAGTACAAAACACCACCCACACTTGAAGCCAGGGCGACACAGCGGTGGCTAAACTTTTGATAAAAATGACATTTTATATAAAATGTAAAATATAAATACTACATATTTTATATTAACTCATTCTGATTGCTTAGGCCACAGTAAAAACAAATGATTTTAAATGTAACCCAGCCCTTGTAAAATCTACTTTACTGAAGTGCAGCTACATGAAAATTGTGGTTAAATACAACAACAAAGCACTTTGTCACATTCCACCACTGGCTTTTAGCAACAAGTGTATTTCCCAAATATGTTTTAAACTTCCTTTAATTATCCACCACCCATTTCTGTCTTTCGTCTAGGCAAGAGGAAAACGATCCACCCCAAACTGGACCGTGCGTCACTATTTACAGAGATGCAGGCTGAAGATCTGCTCAACCGGGACCAGTGTGAACAGCCCATCCAGCTGCTCCTCTGTGAGGCAGCGTGGCCAGCGTGTGTGATCCATCCTAAGCTGTTTTTTTTACAGTTTGAATTTTGCACATTCTGAATAATCTGGAATTTGCTGCTGATTGTAATAAACAATTTAGTGACTTATGTGTTTGCATCATGACTTTCTATTTTGTCTGTTAAGGCACCGGTGGGAAAAGAGTCAACAGTACAAACCATTTATCAGTGACTTTGAAAATAATGGCTCATTTTTAAGAAAAAGTAACCAAAACAATTATTTTATTTACTGAAGACTGCATTGTTGGATGTGCCAGTGTCAAAGACCCTGCACACTTTACTGATAGTACCAGTATATGGAGGAATTCTGGGCCATATTAGCATCTGTCCTTTATCATAATGGGTTAAGGCAGGGGTGTCCAATCATGTGCCATGGAGGGCCAGGACTCTGCAGGCTTTACCTCCAAACAGCGTCTTCAACAGCAGATTCCACTGAATTTCTTCCACTGACTGCTGATCAGTGAAAACACCTGCTGAAGAGACTGGGTAGAGGAGAGAACCTGCAGGGTCTTGGCCCTCCATGGCACATGATTGGACACGCCTGGGTTACGGTTTAATGGATTTAACACAAACTGCTTTATGGTTCATAATTCTGTTGACAGACTTACACCAAACCAAAAGTGATTTCTCAAACTGCTGGATTGTTCTTAGACAGCTTTTCCAATCTTTTAGTATTTAATTTGTGACTTGTGGTAACCTTCACATACAAAACAAAAGAGACACATCTGCAAAAATTCCAAAGGTTTATTGTCAAAATTCCCAGTGCAATACTACATGAACACATATATAGTACAATGTTGATGCAGAGTATATTTATACAGTATCTACATGTATCTAGTAAATCAAGTATTTTCCATGTAACCTTGTGACTGCATTATTTTAATTGCAGTTAATCCTAGATCAAGTTTGTTTTGGCCTAAAATGCATCATAATTGTCAATTATATCTTATTATACCTAACTTAGTACTGTTTACCTTTTGAATATATATTTTGTGGCTAATATAACCCCATAACTACAACCTGGCGATCAGGTTTTGGCAGCTGAACAGTTTTTGCCATGACACCACCACAGACTGGAGTGCTGATGGAGCAAGTACATGACATGATATCTCAGTCTCTCCATGATTTTCACGCAGATCAGAGCAATTTGTTGCACAGGAAGCTAAACATTTCTACAGACATTCTAAAGTTCTGTAACCACTGATCGTTTGTGAAGCTGGGGTGACATCGCTGAGAGGCTGTGTTGAGCACCCAGACCGACGGTTTGAAGTGATAATTTTCCCACAACAGAGCCATCTGAAACACACACACACTACATACAGTATTTTAGTACCCAATAGCGATAACTTGCAGACATTGTTAATGCTAGTTTGCTTTAAGTACGTCGTACTACATTGTAATCATTAGCTTACCGTCATATGTGATATAGTTCATATCCTCACGTCTTCCACTCTATGGCTTCCTAAACGCTCCAGAACTTTTCCAGAGTGTTTCGTCTCGCTGCCTGTCCCCTTCTCTGGTGGTCCTTTTTGGCCTTTACACTAACAAAAAGCCAGAGACCGAGGAGTCGTCTTGTACAGCTGCCATGTTATGTTTTGCTTGTGTTGCATGTTTAACGTCACAGGAGTGTGGCGCTGCCTTGCTGTAAAAAAAAAAAAAAAAAACCACCCACCCCAGGCGTACCCAGCTGGAAAGGAAACAGAAGCGAGTAGAGTAGAGCTGAGTGGGTACTAGTGGAAGAGGGCCTTAACAGAGCTACTGTGTACGGGGCCACTTTTTAAGGTCATCTTTCCATCCCTCGATAGTCGTGAGAAGTGGTATGATTATATTGCTGTTTTGAGGTGCAAGAGGCCGTGTTCCCGCATTTTTGATGCTGAAGTCATTGTTTTTTAACAAGGAAAAGTGTCCCGTTTCAGTGACAACCATATGTTCTAAACTAGTACTGGAAGTTGCTACCATAATTCACGCAAGGCATCATGGGGCCTAGGAATAAGATGGATAGCGATTCAGTTTTCAGAATGGTTGTGTCTGTTATGTGCTTTTATTATGAAACATCGTCAACCAGATAAACTTGTCTGAAATAAACAACCTACAGGCGACAGTTTTCCCTCACAATCTGTAAAAGAAGAAAAAAATAGTAAAAGGAGTTCAAATGAGTGAAAAGAGAAGATTCACTGACAGCTAATTTGTTACCTGGTGTTTTAATGGGGGTTTTGGACAGTGAATTATCAGCGCAGACTGTCTGCCAATGCCACACATTTTTTAAAATTTTAAATAACATTTAGCTCAGCGGAAAAAGGTATTTTAAAACATTTTTTCCTCACTTTGCTGTAATTATTTCTAATTGGCTTAATTTGTACCAATGATTTTTAAAGCTATATTATTTAGAAACGTGTTTATAATTGTTTTATTCCAAAGTATAAATAAAGAAGAATATCAGACAACCAATTCACTAGTTGTCAGATTGAGAGTCTGGAGAACAGGTGACGGATACAGATTTATATTATATCAATACATTTGAATAAGGAGCATTATGAAGAAACACCAAAAGGATGAAAAGTAGAATCAGAATCAGACTCAGAATGAGCTTTATTGCCAAGCATGTTTATTTAGCTTCTTCTAAATAAAACTGTAGTCTCTACTTTATTAAAATATCAGGAACTAAAGCCGTTTGGTCACTGTTGAAAGCAGGAGATGGATGATAGTTTTCAGATTTAAACAATTTATGAATGTGCTGATAATTAAAAAAAAAAATACAAAAAATTGTGGTCAGATTCAGAAATTTATTTTTCAGCACAAAACAATTTGTAATATATTTCTAATACTTTTATTTCATGAAAGAAGCTATATAAAGCTTGACTTTTTCCCCCTGTTGAAGTAGGAATTCATTAATGCCACATAATATTCAGAGCTATGTACAGTATATAAAGAACTTTATAAGTAGCATAATCTTTATTTTAAAGGTCAAATTGCTGTTGCGGCCCTCAGCTACTTCTATTTTAGTCGGAGACGGACAAAATGGCTCTTTGGCTGGCAAAGGTTGCAGAGCCCTGGCCTAAACTAATGTTGGGATGGTGTGTGTGCAGGAGGAGCAGATGGGAGGTGGAGGGCTCACCGAGGGACTGAGTCCAGGTCTCAATCTGAAGAGATTTTGGACTTTGTTAGAATGGATTGAACTAGTAGTAAATATCCATTTTGGGGAAAAAACAAAACAAAACAGTTTCTCAAATCAGTCAAATCATTCATTACCTCCGACAAAGGGGGAGGTTATGTGATCATCGGCGTTGGTTTGTCTGTTTGTTTGTTTGTTTGTTTGTCTGTTTGTCTGTTAGCAAGATAACTCAAAAAGTTATGGACGGATTTTCATGAAATTTTCACAGATTGTCAGAAATGGGGTATCCTACAGATGATTAGATTTTGGTGGTGCTCCGGATCACCGTCCACAAGAAAACCGCCATGACGCAAAATGCCATTTTCGTGAATAACTACTGAACCACTAATCCTATCATTGTCAATCCAATTGCTAGTCATATGTTTTCATGGTCAAGGAATCTGAAAACGTACACACACACACTGTATGGGAGGAACTGTGGCCGCCATTATGGAAAATGCCATTTTCCACAATAACTACTGAACCACTAATCCTATCATTGTCAATCCAATTGCTAGTCATATGTTTTCATGGTCAAGGAATCTGAAAACGTACACACAAACACTGTATGGGAGGAACTGTGACCGCCATTACGGAAAATGCCATTTTCGTCAATAACTACTCAACCACTGCTTGTCATATGTTTTCATGATCAAGGAATCTGAAGACTGTATGGGGGGAACTGCGGCGCTTGGCGGAGGTCTGCGCTCTCCGAGTGCTTTTCTAGTTTTAAATTTGTTAAGCCTTGTTTCATGAAACGGGCTCAGGCAGGTTTTCTGAAGCAACTCAGTCATTTCATAGCAAAGAGATCTGTAAGCTCTGTAGTGAAGAATGTTTGGAGCAGTTTTTTCATTAACAATCAGAATGAAGCCACAAAACACATTTGAACCAGAAAAAGAAGGTAAAATATTACTTAAAATGTGAGGTCTGTGAAAAGGCCTTAAAGCCATCCGTACTACCACAAACTTTTCCAGGAAGCATTATTAATAAGCAAGCTTAAAGTATATATAGTGTTGTGTGTCTTTGTCATAATTGTTTCCTATTTTTTTCCCTTTGAACATTTAGTTTGGGGAGGGAAAGCGTTTTAAGAACAAAATGTCGGACTGTATTACAAGTTGTTTTTTTTTTGTTTTTTTTTTTTGTTACTTATTTGTACCGTAGGTAGATTTGGTTTGCAGTCTGGTGACAAGCCACCGGCTGCCGGTCGCTGCGTGCACGAGCGCCCTAAACCTACATGTTTTTGGTATGCGGGAGTAAACCGGAGAAATCCCGGAGTAAACCCACGCAACACGGGGAGAACATGCAAACTCCACATAGCTCACTGTTGGTCGGGGGCTGGGATCGAACCCACGATCTCATGATCCCCGCGATCCCCCGGCCGAGGGTAAACTGTGCTGCCGCAGTGCTAAACCACTGCGCCACCGTGCAGCCAAGTTTGTGTGTATATCTCTCATAGGTTTTGAGAAAGCTGATTTGGTTTGTTTGGCAAGTCTTTGGCATTAAGAGTAGATGTTGGATGACGACAGGCTGTCTGGTAATCTGATGTGTAGCAGTCCTTGAACACACACACACACACACCAATAATGTATTATATTTTGGCATGTTTTAATGAATTTCCATGTTTTACATTATTTGTAAAATCACCTTCCTACCTCTAGGCCATAGGTAGAGCATCCACCCCACAACCTGGAGGATCGTGTTCAAATCCTGGCCAGGTCATGCCAAAGACCATGCAAAAGTGGAACTTCCTCCCTTCTAGCTTGGTGCTCAGCAATAATGGAACAGAGGAGGGAAAACATTGGTTACCCAGCCACAGGGGTGCACAAACCAGTGTACTCCCTGTGCCGGTCCCAGGCCCGGATAAAATGGGCAGGGTATCCGGCGTAAAAACTCAGCTTCAACTTAAGGATATGGCAGATAGGTTGATGTCTGCCATAACAACAACTGGTCTAACCCACTAGTCGTGGAAAAATGGACGTTAAAAGAGTTTAAAAATATAATTCATCCATCCATCTTCCACCGTTCATCTGGGGGGTCCAGGTCACAGAGGCAGCAGTCCAAACACAGGAGCCCAGACTGCCGCCTGATTCACAGAGCACCATAACCCCTCCTGCAGGTGGTGAACCCACTAGAGGGTGGACCCATGCGGCTACTTTGCTCCTTGATGTAACTTCATCATGGGCATCTTCTGGACCGCTGTTGGTCTGGCTCTTCACCCAGGACCTGTTTGTCATGGGGAGACCCTACTAGGGGCAATTTGCCCCAACAACACTGCTCCTGGGGATTATACAAACCCCTCCACCACAATAAGGTGGCGATCCATGGAGGAGTAAAATTTCACCTTTTTTTAAATTTTCAAGATTTTTTTTCTCACTTTCTCTTTTCTCAGACTTTTCTCTGGACTGTGTTAGCTTTATGATGAGGTGTCGGGGTCTGTCAGAGCCACAGGTTGCAGAACCCTGATCTAAAAGTGGTTCAATTTTAACCTATGCTTTGATTATTTAACTATTAGCCTCAAATAACTCCCGCTAGAAAATTTTTCATATTTTTGGCATAAATGTGCTTTTTCATACGTCTCCTCTCTGTTTAGGTAAAATTGCAGTTCGCATTTTTACCTACATTTGTGGCCTTTTTTTTAATAAAAGTGTAACCTTTACTGCTGTGAATAAATAGTTTCCCATGCTGCATGTGAGCTCCTTGAATGTTCTGTGCTATTCCCATAAATGACAACTGTTCTTTTACAGACTTCTGGACAGCTGCCATCTGTGGTCTGTTTGGTTTGGTGAGTAATTGTATTGTAGTACAGCTGTAAGATGAGGTCTGCAACCAATACTACACAGAGCCAAATCTGAGCCAGAAAGATCTGAGCCTGAAAACTGAGGCAAAAGGTCAGTCAAAACTACAAACTACCCTGGCAACATCAGGATTCAGAGATTTTTGTCATAAAATTGACACTTTTCCTGTAAAATGTGCTGCTTCTCACAATATTTACAATTTTTCCTGTAATTTTTTTTTTTTTTTCCCACAATTTGCCAAAATGTTTCTGCAAATTTGTCAGGGTGATTTTTGTTATTAAATTCTAACTTTTCCCTGATGTTGTATATATTTTGTCAAGACCTCAAACAGTTACTGGATAGGTGCAAAAGAGCCATAAGTTGTAGGTCTTGTCTTAAGCTGTTAGACTTTCTGGTATCCTTCTTAGCCTCTCATACCCCCTTTACACACGGGTGGCGATCATTGAGACATCTGGCCGAGTTTTGATCTCTCGATCTCCACAGTCACCCTGGTCTCCTCAAAGTTTTGAATGAGACAAAACTCTCCCAAGCAATTCCAAATATCAAAAATTGACCAACTCTCAATGATCTCTGTGCTGGGTAGGGGCCCTTAGCATTTTCCTTGCTTGAGAAGTTAGCAGCCTCGAAAATGCAGTATTCACAAAAAGTTAGGGGTATTCTGCTTTTGGGTGAAATTTCAGGATGCACCTAAAATGCACTGTAACTTTTACAGGTGAACTTAATTTGACCTTGTCTAACCCTTTGAATGCACATGTCCAACTGTTCAGTGTTTCAGTACTTTTTGCATAACTTGCTGTTCTCTAACAAGGTGCTTATCAGCAAAATTCACAACAGGTGTTTGATCCATGAATCGACAAATACATTTTCTCGTTCAATTACCATTGGTATTTAAACAGTCCTCTTCATCATGCTGTTCACATTTTGACATCATGAGACCAAGAAGACACCACAAATGGAGGTGAAAGGCACCCAAGTGTCACTTCAAACCATTCAAAGCCATTGAGATCAGCGTGGTGTACGTGCTAGATGACCTGCAAGGGTACCTGACCACACCACCAGGCACAGACGTTGTCTTGCATGGGCCAAGGAGCATTTACACTAAACAAGGGACCAGTGGGCCTCAGTGTTCTTTGATGAAAGTCGATTCACGCTGAGCAGAAGTGATTGCTGCTAACAATATTGGAGATGTCAAGGAGAGCACTATGCATCTGCCTTTGGTGGTGGTGTTACAGTCTGGGCAGGTGTGTCTAGTCAATACAGAACTGCCCTACACCTTGTGAATGGTAGAGTGATAAGTCATTACTACCTGAATAACATTAATCCAGTCACTGTGCCCCTGTATGAACAATACAGGCCTAATGTCATCTTCATGGACAACAATGCTCCATCTCATTGGAGATCACATCATTAGGGAACGGCTGCATGAGGCTGGGGTACCTCAAATATCCCTAACTTTTTGAGTAGTGTATTGTAGGAACAGTTAGTTATAAAGGTACAAAGATTATTTAATTTATACCTAGACAAGTGTGTGTGGAAACGGAGGTTTACTTTGTGACCACAAACACAAAGCCCATCCAGGGACAAGAGTTGCAAATTAGCTAATAGCTATACACTCTATGTGCAACACATCAGATTGATTGTCTTTGATTAATTGTCTATGTTTATTGCACTGTCCCTGTCAAATAAACTAATCTACTACTACAAATAAGAGGGAAACACTCGTTTTTGGGGCACCAGTCCAAAACTTGGACAATTTATTAATAGCTAATCTTTATACCTTCAGTCAGTCTCAAATATTTGAATTATCCTGTGTGACTTCATAAACAGGCACAGGAAAAAAAAAATCAAGCAGAAACTTCTATATACCATTTACAGTTTTAATGATCAGACTCAGATTAAATGACATTACATTCAACAGATTTGTTGGTAAGATGAAATGATCAAGTATCAAGCATCACATTCAACTTGTAACTGATTGAGCAAAAATGTGCAATCACATTTGTGGAACCAAGGAAACCTTAGTATGAATTTGTAACTGATGAAAATGGAGACTGAAGTAACTAACCAGAATATGAAGAAAATTGGATGCAAATTTTATGAAGAAAGTTATAAAAGCTGATTATATGGAAAAGAAATTTTGAGTTACTCTAAAAAAAAAAAAATTAATAAATAATAAAAAACAGAATTTAATGAAAAGAGGGATACTATTTGTCTTTAATTCTTTAGCTCTGATAGGGTTATGAACTAGTTTTAAACCTGAGAAATTATGACAAACTTTAAGGCGATGGACATCGCATTACTCAGCAGATGAAACAAAGGAATCTTGCTCACTTGACCTTTTTTGCATTGGCTTCTAGCTAGATCTTTAGCTGACACTTTATTTGAAGATTATACCAGAGAATATCTGCCAGCAGATATTTCTTCCCAGGGACGAGCAGTCAGGAGCTGAGGTCCGGCGATGATGATGAAGCTGCTGGTCGCTGGGTATGCCATGTGGACAACAAGAATTTTTCAGCGGCTTCCTTGGGTCCAAATAAATTGGAGATAATTTAAAGTCTGATCAAAGTCACAGAATCGAAGAGAGAAAAAAAAACAAAACAAACACAAATCATTTAAGCCACGAAATCCGAGTTCTTCAGATGTTGCGCGGATTGGTGAAAACAGCTTCCAGCGTGAGACAAACGATCAGTCCACTTTGAAACACAGTGAGTTAAGGAAAATAAATAGAAAAGGTTTAACAGAATAAAACAGAAAAACATCTGAACACGGAATTTCATTCCATATAGAGGTTTGAGCTCAAAACAGAAGAAAAAGTTTTTTTTTTTTTTTCCCCAGACGTTTAAAGGAAAGAATTCAAGGCAGGACACAGACAACTTAGACAAAAACTTTCAGAAAGCACAACTCTGCTTGGACTAGGGCATCCCTCCCTATTTACTGAGTAGTTTTTTTTTTGTTTGTTTGTTTTTCAGGGGAAAAACTTGACTGACATGAGAGGGAACCAGTTGTCTCCCATCGCAGGAGAATTGAATGAACTCTGGTCCAATAAGAAAACAGTCCTTGGTCTGTAACTGACCAATAGAATGAAAGGGGGCATTGTCCAACAGAGACTGGCTGGTGATTGGTTGAGCCAGTCAGATGACTTGAGTCAGCTTTCCCAATAGGATGAAACACATCTTGATTAGAATGAAAATTCATTGTGTCAGGTTTGGATCGTCACTTCCTTGTGGTAACGTATCGTCACTTCCTGTTTTGCTGTCTGCCTGTGTGGTTTGCTCTCCAGCCACTAGCTATGGCAACTAGCTCTTTCCTCTCCTCCTCTGGTGTGCTCTCTCTGTCAGATGTTTAGCTACACCTCTGCCTCTTTTAGTGATAACGGTAAATGTAATAAATGTTGTCTTTTTGAGGTGCTCGAGGCAAGATTGTCTGATTTGGAATCCCAGCTCCGCTGCATTGAAACACCATTTGCGCCAGTTAACCGTGACGGACGCCCCTTAGCTGCAGCGGAGCTAGCTAGCTTAGGCCCCCCTGTCAGCGGTCCCCCGGCTCTCCTCAGCAGCGAGGAGACTGGGTGGGTGACGGTGAGAAGGAAGCCTAGTCGCAAAGCCCCAGTACTCCACCAACCTGTTCACGTTTCTAATCGTTTTTCCCCGCTCAGCGACACACCCGCTGAGGAAAAAACTCTGATCATTGGCGACTCTGTAGTCAGAAACGTGAACCTAGAGATTCCAGTGGCCATAGTCAAATGCATTCCTGCGGCCAGAGCAGGCGACATCGAGTCAAATTTGAAAATGCTGGCTAAAAGTAACTGTAAATATTCCACAATTGTTACTCACGCCGGCATTAATGACATCCGTCTCCTGCAGTCGGAAGTCACAAAACTTAATGTAGAATCGGTGTGTGACTTTGCAAAAACGATGTCTGCCACTGTAGTATTCTCTGGGCCCCTCCCCAATATGATCAGTGATGACATGTTTAGCCGCTCGTCATCCTTGAACCGCTGGCTGTCTGTGTGGTGTCCTAAAAATGACGTGGGCTACATTGACAAGTGGAGCTCTTTTTGGGGAAAACCTGGTCTTATGAGATGAGACAGCATCCATCCCACTTTGGATGGTGCTTCTCATTTATCTAACAATCTGGCATCTTTTTTATCCAAATTTCAAAAATCTTGACTACTCAGAGTTGGGACCAGGAAGCAGAGTCGCAGTCTTACACGCCTCTCTGCAGCTCCTCTTCATCCACCACCCCTCATCTTAGCCCCTGTCTTCCCCATCAGAGAATTGTTGTCTGCTCCCTCCAAAGTAAATAAAAATATAATGTATAAGCATCCCAAAGTGATAAAGCAAAATATTGGTAAAACTCAAATTAAACATAAAGCCTCTAAATTGAATGATTTAGCCTCTGTTCCTCCTCATAATTTAAAAATTAAATGTGGTTTATTAAATATTAGGTCTCTAACTCCCAAGTCTCTGTTAGTCCATGATATGTTAATTGATCATCAGATTGATTTAATTTCCCTTACAGAGACTTAGTTAGGGCAAGAGGATTATGTTGGTTTAAATGAATCAACTCCCTCTGGTTATTTAAACTGTCAAAATCCCAGAAGTTCTGGTCGTGGAGGAGGAGTAGCAACAATTTACCATTCCAAACTACTAGTTAATGTAAAGCAAAAAACATGTTATAATTCCTTTGAGGGCCTGGTCCTTAGTATTGGGCACTTTAGCAATTTTAGGTTAAACCCAATTTTATTTGCCATAGTTTATCGTCCCCCATCAACCTACTCAGAATTTTTATCCGAATTTGCTGATTTCTTAGCTGATTTAGTGCTGAAATCTGATAGAATAATTATAGTAGGGGACTTTAATATACATGTGGATGTACAGTAGATAGTGACTGCCTTAATGTGGCATTTAATTCAATATTAGACTCGACTGGGTTTTCTCAGAAAGTAGGAAATTCTACTCATTACCTCCACCATACATTGGACCTTGTTCTCACATATGGCATAGATATAGAAAATCTTGTAGTGTCTCCTCATAACCCTGTACTGTCAGACCATTGTCTGTTAACCTTTGATTTTACTATTTCTGACTATTTGGCTCCTAAAGAAAAATATTATTACAGTAGATGCATCTCAGATGATGCTGTTACCAAATTTATGCAGATTGTTTCCTCTATGCCATGTGTCAACACAACGGAAATAAGCTATAGACAGCTTGCTCCTTCTGTAATTGATAACATGTTGGATAGTGTTTCAGCTTCTCTGCGTCAGACTCTAGACTTGGTGGCCCCCTTAAAAAAGAAAAAGTCTAATCAGAGATTTCTAACTCCTTGGTTCAACACAGAAACTCATAGCTTAAAACAGAAGACTCGTTAATTAGAAAGAAAATGGTGCTCCACTAATTTAGATGAAATCTATTTAGCTTGGAGAAATCATCTTTTAATTTATAAAAAATCTCTTAGAAAAGCTAGAACGAGTTATTACTCTGCATTAATAGAAGAGAACAAGAATAATCCCAGGTTTCTTTTCAGTACTGTAGCCAGGTTGACAAAGAGTCAGGACTCTGTCAATCCTAGCATTCCCTTAGAGCTTACTAGTCAGGACTTTATGAACTTTTTCAATAATAAAATTTCATCCATCAGAGATAAAATCAATCAGATTCTTCCCACAGTTAACTTAAGTACTGTAACTACTACAACTCCTTCTATTGATGTCTGTCTTGATGAGTTTACTCCAATCGACCTTTGTGAGTTAGACAAAATAGTTTCCTCATCCAAACTTTCAACTTGTCTTTTAGACCCTATTCCTACCAGGTTATTTAAAGAAGTCTTCCCACTTATTGGTAGCTTTATTCTTCATATAATCAATTCTTCATTAACTTTAGGCCATGTACCGCAGGCTTTTAAAACGGCTGTAATTAAACCCTTACTCAAAAAGCCAACGCTAGATCCAGGAGCTTTAGCTAACTATAGACCAACCTCTAATCTCCCTTTCATTTCAAAAATCTTAGAAAGAGTTGTTGCTACGCAATTATTTGACCACCTGCAGGGAAATGGTTTACTTGAAGAGTTTCAATCTGGGTTTAGAATCCATCATAGTACTGAAACAGCCTTAGCGAAGGTCACTAATGACCTCCTCATTGCATCTGATAATGGACTAGTTTCTGTACTTGTCCTTTTAGACCTTAGTGCAGCTTTTGATACTATCGATCATAATATTCTACTTGATAGATTAGAACACTATGTTGGACTTAATGGAACTTCGTTGCAGTGGTTTAGATCTTATTTATCTGATAGGTTCCAGTTTGTTCATGTAAATAATGAGTTTTCTTTCAACTCAAAGCTTAATCATGGAGTTCCACAGGGATCTGTGCTAGGCCCTACTCTTTTTTAGTTTATATATGCTTCTGTTAGGCAACATTATTAGAAAGCACTGTATACATTTTCATTGTTATGCAGATGACACACAATTATACCTGTCAATGAAGCCAGATGATAGTAATCAATTAGCCAAGTTAGAAGCCTGTCTTAAGGAAATCAAAGCTTGGATGACTTGTAATTTCCTGCTATTAAATTCAGATAAGTCTGAAGTCATTCTTGTTGGTCCAAAAAACCTTAGAAATTTCTTTCCAAATCAAACTTTCAGTTTGGATGTGGTTACTCTTTCTCTTAATAGCTCTGTGAGGAATCTTGGAATTATTTTTGATCAGGATTTGTCCTTCACTTCACATATTAAATTTGTTTCTAAGACTGCCTTCTATCATTTGCGTAATATTGCCAAGATTAGGAGCATCTTGTCTCAGAGTGATGCTGAGAAGCTGATCCACGCTTTTGTTAGCTCGAGATTAGATTATTGTAATTCTTTATTATCAGGCTGTCCTAAAACATCTTTAAAAAGTCTTCAGCTGATCCAAAATGCTGCAGCAAGAGTTTTAACAGGTACTAGAAAGAGAGATCATATCTCTCCGGTTCTGGCCTCCCTTCATTGGCTTCCCATAGAGTTTAGAATTAAGTTTAAAATCCTTCTTCTTACTTACAAAGCTCTAAACAATCAGGCTCCTTTTTATTTAAAAGATCTGATACTACCGTATTATCCTAACAGAGCACTACGCTCCCAAAATGCAGGATTACTTGTAATACCTAGAATCTCCAAAAGTACAATGGGAGGCAGAGCCTTCAGTTATCAAGCTCCTCTCCTGTGGAATCAGCTGCCAGTCTGGATTCGGGAGTCAGACTCGATCTCTGTTTTTAAGAATAGGGCTAAAACCTCCCTTGTTTCTGAACCCTCCCTTAGTTATGCTGCTAATAGATTTAGTCAGCCGGGGGACCTCCAGTAATGCACTGGGCCTCACTGCTTTCCTCACTCTCAATGAAATATTTTTTTTGCTGGTCATTAACATTTGTTTGTTCTCTCCCATAGATTGAGTCCCCATCGTGCTGTTTGCTCTCTACATGTCTGTTCTTTTCTTCTTCTCTATCCCCTCACCCCCCAGCCAGTCACAGCAGATGACTGCCCCTCCCTGAGCCTGGTTCTGCTGGAGGTTTCTTCCTGTTAAAAGGGAGTTTTTCCTCTCCACCGTCGCCAAGTGCTTGCTCACAGGGGATCGCCTGATTGCTGGGGTCTTTTTGCAACTGTGGGGGTTCCCCCTACAGTTGATAGTGCTATGAGATGACTGTTGTTGTGAAATGGCGCTATATAAATAAAGTTGAATTGAATTGAATTGAATTAAGCTAAACTGACTTAAGTGATTCATGACCAATTTTCATTCTTGCTACATTAAACATGCACTTTCATAAATGTCTTTTATAATTAACATGCATTAGAATAAGGTTCATTTAAGCATTTCCAAACATGCAACACATTTAAAATCAATGATTTAATGAAACATTTTAAACCATGTTAATGGTATGTCAGAGTCCTGCTTGATTTTCCATGGTGTCCTGAAAAAGAAAGTCTGAGAATTCAGATTTTTGTTGTAAGGAAGTTATTTCAATCATTAACCTCAGTTCAACTTGAAGAGGCAACAGCAAACATATTCCGGAGTTGTCCACCAGGGGGTAATGTTGAGCTGTGGATAATTCCTAGAGACTTGTGGAATGCTCTCAGTGTATCTGGAATGTCTCAAACAGTACTTAAAGCATAAAACTGCCTGGTTGGGAAGGAAGTTCTGGAATTTATGATTGCAGACGAAATCCATTCCAGACACGAAATGGGATCCTTATCATCCTTTTTACCAAGGAAAGTGTTTTCAAACTGTGGTTCTTGGGTGAAGGAAACAATTCTTGACCAGATTTTTTTGGGTGAAAAATGAAAGTAATACAGTTCTTAATTTAATTGTGCTGTATAGAAAGCAATACACACATGGGAATTTTAATAGATACCTGGCTTATCATTAGTGACATGCAAGTTGGGTTAACTGGCATCAAACTGGGGATTCTAAATTGTTCTTGGGTATGAATGTGAGAGTGAATGGTTGTCTGTCTCTCTGTGTTGGCCCTGCGATGGATTGACGATCTGTCCAGGGTGTACCCTGCCTCACACCCAAAGATGCTGGGATAGGCTCCAGTCCCCCAGCGACCCGAAAAGGATTAAGCGGAAGAAGATGGATGAATGGAAGTCTCTTGCACTGCTACATGCATAACATGACAGGATGTTGTCACAACTCGCTCTCGCCTGTCTCCCGCTCCAGCTGCGCGCACACCTGTGCCTCATCAAGCTCGGGCTATTTAGCCCGCTCTGCCTGGAGCCGTCTGCTCACCAATGCTCTCGCATTCCAGCACTCGTCTACTCCTTCGCATCTCTGAGTCCTTCTACGCCGACCAAGTAAGCCATCATCTCCCTCATCCTTACCTTTTCTCCAGTCTCTCTCCCCTGTGCACAGGTGGATCCTCTGGCGGCGGATTTCTCCCTCCTCGTCACCATCTCCTCTCTCCCCATGCCGAGTGCGCACTGGAGCGCTGTCTTCCAGGCAGGAGACCTTCGGCTAAACCAACGCCAGCCACCAAACCACCTGCAAGTAAGCACCAGTTTGAGTGTAAGATCCACTGAGTATTCTCTGGCTATTAACCTGTGTGTTTGCTCTGCCCTTAGGGTTGCCTGGCTGTACGGCGCGCTGCTTCGCCCTCGGCGCATCCTGTCCTCCAACAACACATTCACATCTCGCACTCACGCACTCACTCACCAATTATTGTTAATAAAGTCACTGAACCTAGCTCGAGCCTGTGTGCGTGTTCCCTGGGTCCAAACTCATGTCAGTACGGCTCCAGCAGAGCGGCCCAGTGAACAGCGGGCTTGCACACTTGTTAAACATCATCGAGGCTCAAGTAGATCAGCTTACTCATCAGCAGCAGGTGATATTAAATCAACTTACCTAAATTATCCGCCGGCTGGACCGTTTGGATCCCCAGCATGGGTTCCCTCCGGCTTCTCCCAGTGGTTTGCCTTCCGCCGGTCCTCCCGCTAGCCAGGCTAGCCTGGGGCCGCCAACCCAGCTCACCCCAATTCCCACGCCCACGCGCTTCAACGGCAAGCTCAGTGAAGCGCGGGGGTTCCTCCTCCAGTGTGAGCCGGTGTTTGAACGTGTCCCTGGGGACCTCCCCACTGATCACAGCCGAATTGGTTACATCGCTAACCTTCTGGAAGGGCAAGCATTAGCTTGGGCCTACGCCGTAATGGTGAGGCCCAGCTACACGAACCTAACCGACGCTCAGTTTGTTCGTGATTTCAATGAGGTGTTTGACCATTCGGACAATGACAGTGTGCTAACTTCCCGGCTACTAAATCTTCGCCAGGGTAGTCGGTCCACTGCGGACTATGCTGTCAACTTCCGGGTGGTATCAGCGGAAGTTGGGTGGGGAGATGCTGTCCTCTGCAGCATCTTCACCCGTAACCTGAGCTCTAGCCTCCGAGATGAGCTGGCCAGCCGGGATCTGCCAGAGCGGCTCTCTGAATTAATTTCCCTCACAATCAGCCTCGATAACAGGTTGAGAGAACGGGTCTCCGAGCGGAGATCATCCAGCCGCTCAAGTGGTGCGTTTCCCTGTACCTCTCAATCTCACCCCCTGGCGTTGCCCACACCCGAGTCCGCCGATGAGCCGGAGGTGATGCTGATTGGCCGGGCCAAGCTTCCACTGGTGGAGAAACAGCGCCGCAGGGAGCTGGGTCTCTACATGTATTGCGGAGACGACCAGCACTCCGTGGAGTCTTGCCCAGTGAAGCCCAAAAGAGGGAGTCCGCGAGTCACTGTAGGGGGCCTCGCGGACGCATCCCAATCTAATGCCCTATCTAAGTGCCTTTTACCAATCAGGTTCTGCCATAACTCCACTGAACACCTCACACACGCACTGGTGGACTCGGTGGCGGAGCAGAGCTTTATTTCTAGGAGCCAGGCAACCTGCCAGGGTATCCCGTGCCAACTTCTGCCGGCTCCTCTTAACCTGGTCTCTCTCTCTTCTGCCCCCCTGGAGAAAGTTACGCACCGGACTGTCCCGGTCCCTGTCATCATCTCCGGAAATCACCGAGAGGATCTCAGCCTGTTTGTGCTGCCCACCTCTGCTGCCTCCTTCATCCTGGGCTACCCCTGGCTGCGCCTGCACAACCTGGCTTTTGACTGGCGGTCTGGAAGTGTCCTCTCCTGGAGCACCTTCTGCTTGGGCGCCTGCCTCCAGTCTGCTGCCTGTGCCCCGTCGCTCCCTCCTTCCTCTTCTGACTCACCCCCTCCGGACCTCTCCATGGTGACTCCGGAGTTCCACAACCTGGGAACCGTTTTTAGTAAGTCCAAAGTGCTGTCTCTTCCCCCCCACCGCCCTTATGACTGCCCCATCAACTTCTGCCCGGGGGCACCCTTGCCATCCAGTCGGCTGTACAGCCTGTCGGCGCCGGAGCGCGAAGTCATGGACACCTACATCAAGGAGTCACTCAGCGCCGGCATCATTTGCCCCTCCTCGTCCCCGGTCGGGGCAGGGATTTTTTTTTGTCGGCAAAAAGGATGGGTCGCTTTGGCCTTGTATCGACTTCCGGGCATTGAACAGCATCACAATCAAGGACAAGTATACGCTGCCATTGATGGACTCCGCCTTCGACTCCTTCCAGGGGGCTTCCTGGTTTACGAAGCTGAACCTCCGCAGCGCATACCACCTCGTTCGGATCTGGGAGGGCGACGAGTGGAAGACGGGGTTCCGGACGCCCAGCGGCCATTTCGAGTACCTGGTCATGCCGTTTGGGCTCACCAATGCTCCGGCCGTCTTCCAGCGGCTAATTAATGTCATCCTTCGTGACTTCTTGGGGGTATTCGTTTTTGTCTACCTGGACGACATCCTGATCTTCTCCTGGTCTCGGGAGGAGCATCGGGTTCACGTGAGGTGGGTCCTCCAATGTCTCCTGGAGAACAGACTCTACGTGAAGGTGGAGAAATGTGAGTTCTATGCTGACAAGACCTCCTTCCTGGGCTTTATCGTGTCCCACAACCAGATCATCCCCGACCCTGCCAAGGTCAAGGCGGTAGTCGAGTGCCCCCCATCCAGGAAGCAGGTCCAGCAATTCTTAGGATTTGCCAACTTCTACAGCCGCTTTGTCCCGAAGTTTGGCGCGATCGCTTCTCCCCTGACCCGCCTCACCTCCCCCAAGGTGCCGTTCCAGTGGACTGCGGAAGCCGCAGCCGCCTTCGCTGCCCTAAAGACAGAAGTCTCCTCCTCCCGGGTCCTATCTCAGGTGGACCCCACGCTGCAATGCCTCGTGGAGGTGGACGCCTCCAATACAGGGGTGGGGGCGGTGTTCAGCGCTCCCCAGTGGATGGGGTGATTCGCCCCTGTGCCTTCTCCCAACGCCTGTCCGCGGCGGAAAGGAATTATGACATCGGCAACAGAGAACTCCTGGCGGTGAAGCTCGCGCTGCAGGAGTGGGGTCACTGGCTCGAGGGGGCAGCTCAACCTTTTGTGGTCTGGACAGACCATAAGAACCTGGAGTACCTGAGGATGGCCAAGCGCCTGAATGCCCGCCAGGTGCGTTGGTTTTTGTTTTTTGGCCGCTTCAGGTTTACCATCACTTACCGCCCCAGCTCCAAGAACGGGAAGCCGGACGCTCTGTCCAGGCAGTTCGCCCCCGAAGACCGGGATCACACCATCCTGCCAGCGTCGTGGGCGCTGTCTCATGGTCCATCAGGGACAAGGTCCACAGGGCACAGGAAACTGAACCCGATCCTGGCAGCTGTCCAGCTGGGAGGCTGTTCGTGCCATCAGCCGTCCGGGGTGATGTCATCCATTGGGCTCACACCTCTAAGCTCGCCTGTCACTCTGGGATCTCCTGGCTGATCGAGCTTCTCCAGAGGTCCTTTTGTTGGCCGGGCCTCCGGGACGACGTTGCCAATTACGTCCGCGCCTGCCCTCAATGTGCGACTGGTAAGACGTCGACCTCCCCTCCTGTGGGGCTCCTCCACCCCCTGCCGGTCCCGGGAAGACCCTGGTCCCATGTAGCCCTAGATTTCGTCACCGGTCTCCCGACGTCCAACTTGTTTGACACCATTCTGACCATCGTGGGCCGGTTCTCGAAGGCTGCCCACTTCGTGCCACTCCACAGCCTTCCTACGGCGCGGGAGACGGCGGATTTGTTGGTCCAACATGTCATGAGGCTGCATGGGATTCCGGTGGATGTCGTCTCTGACCGGGTCCTCAGTTCGTGTCCAGGGTCTGGAAGTGTTTTTGCAACGCCTTGGGGGCTACGGTGAGCTTGTCATCCGGTCACCACCCCCAGTCTAATGGGCAGTGCGAGCGGCCAAACCAGAAACTGGAAGCGGCGCTGCGTCACCTCCTCCAACCCCTCCTCCTGGAACACCCATCTGTCCTGGATAGAGTACGCGCATAATTCTACCTTGTCTTCAGCCATCGGGATGTCTCCCTTCCAGGCGTCTCTGGGCTATGACCCTCCGCTGTTCGCTGAAGAGGAGGGGGAGGTGGCAGTTCCATCCATCTGGGCTCATCTCAGGCGCTGTCGGCGCTTTTGGACCGCTACGTGCCAGGTGCTTTTACGCACGGCGGCGCGCAACACCAGAACAGCTAATCGCCACAGGAGGGCCGCTCCCCGTTATCAGGTGGGTCAGCAGGTTTGGCTATCCACGTGGAACATCAACCTGAAGGCCGAGAAGAGGAAACTGGCCCGCGCTTCATTGGACCGTACCCCATCACGAAGATAATCAACTCGGTGGCTGTGCGTCTGGCTCTTCCTCCCTCCCTCCGCGTCTGTCCGACGTTCCACGTCTCCCAAATTAAGCCTCTGGTGTCTAACCCTCTTTGTCCTCCCCCCAGGGCTCCACCTCCTCTCGTGATGATCGATGGCAACCCGGTGTGGAGAGTCGACTCCATCCTGGACTCCCGCCGCCGGGGTCGCGGACTGCAATACCTGGTGGACTGGGAGGGGTATGGCCCTGAATGGAGATCCTGGGTGCGTCCCTCGTTCGTGCTGGACGAGCGCCTCATCACGGAGTTCCACCGGGCGCACCCCGGGGGGCGCTGCTCGGGGGTGGGGGGGGGAGTACTGTCACAACTCGCTCTCGCCTGTCTCCCGCTCCAGCTGCGCGCACACCTGCGCCTTATCAAGCTCAGGCTATTTAGCCCGCTCGGCCTGGAGCCTCGGCCTGGAGCCGTCTGCTCACCAATGCTCTCGCATTCCAGCACTCGTCTACTCCTTCGAATCTCTGAGTCCTTCTACGCCGACCAAGTAAGCCATCATCTCCCTCATCCTTACCTTTTCTCCAGTCTCTCTCCCCTGTACACAGGTGGATCCTCTGGCTGACATAACGTTCGGCTCAGGAGACGCACACACACAGGCTCAGAGTAGTTCAAACTGTTTATTAACAACAGGGGTGTATGGGTGTGTGTCAGCGGAATGTAAATGTATTGGTGGTGGCGTCTGCTTCGGGCACAGAGGCAGGAGACCGTTCAGCCGGCAACCCTATGGGAAAGAACAGACACAGGGTGACGGGCACACACCAATACAGGAGGAGAATAGGCGAGAGAGAGAAGCTTACTTGTGTTAGACTGATGGCAGGCACTTCAAGGACGGAACCCCGGGAGACAGTCACCTGCAGGACTCGGTGCAGCAGCGAGGAAGGACGAGGGACGGAGTTGTCCGCCGCCGAGGAATCCACCTGTGCACAGGGGAGCAGACTGGGAAAGGTAAGGTAAGGAATCTTCTTACCGCTTAGCGTGATGCTGAAGAGAGAGTTGATGCTTCGCATGGAAGGCGATGAAGTCAAACGGCTTCAGGCCGAAGCTCAGGGCGAGGCGGCTTTTATCCCTCGCCGCTGATGATTAGCAGGTGTGTGAGCAGGTGGCGCCGCTGATGAATGGCGCGGCGTGACAGTACTCCCCCCTCTAGCAGCGCCTCCTGGCGATGGCTTATCCGGGTGCGCTCGGTGGAAGTCCGCGATGAGCGATGGGCAACACAAACGACGGGGGCACCCACTGTCGATGCTCGGGCCCATAGCCCTCCCAGTCCACCAAGTATTGCAACCCACGACCCCGGCGCCGGGAGTCCAGGATGGAGGAGGCGGACCAGGCCGGATGGCCACCAATCATCCGGGGCGCGGGTTGCGCTGCAGGAGGAGGGCAAAGGGGGTCGGTGACTGCCAGCTTCACCTTCGACACGTGGAAAGTGGGATGAATGTGGAGGGAGGGGGGAATAGCCACGCGCACAGCCACCGGGTTGATGATCCGGGTGATGGGATAGGGACCCATGAAGCGCTGTGCCAGCTTTCTCCTCTCGCCTTTTAAAGTGACGTCCTGGGTGGAAACGTAAACAAGTTGCCCAACTCTGTACGCCGGGGCAGTTACCTCACTCTCCTGCTCCGGAAACAGCGGGGGGTCGTAACCCAGGGACGCTTTGAAGGGGGACATCCCTGTAGCAGAAGAGCGAGCGGTGTTGTGGGCATATTCAACCCAGGCAAGATGGTTGCTCCAGGACGTGGGTTTGGATCTGGACACACAGCGGAGCGCAGCCTCCAGCTCCTGGTTGGTCCTCTCACACTGCCCGTTGGATTGGGGGTGATGGCCAGAGGAGAGGCTCACCTTGGCTCCGATGGCGTTGCAGAAAGACCTCCAAACCTCAGATGAAAACTGGAGGCCCCGGTCCGAGACCACGTCCACCGGAATCCCGTGCAGCCTGACCACGTGTTGGACGAGGAGGTCCGCCATCTCCAAGGCAGTAGGGAGGCCTCGCAGGGGGACGAAGTGCACGGCCTTGGAGAAGCGGTCCACGATGGTCAGGATGGTGTCATAGGAGTTGGAGACAGGGAGTCCGGTGACGAAATCCAACGCGATGTGCGACCAGGGCCTGCCAGGGACGGGCAGGGGCTGGAGCAGACCCACTGGAGGGGCATTTCCCGACTTGCAGGTGGCACAGATTGGGCAAGCCCGGGCGTAGCGGGCTGCATCCCTCCGCAGGCCTGGCCACCAAAAGGACCGTTGGAGGAGATCTATCATCCGGGAGGTGCCAGGGTGACAGGTGAGCTTGGAGGTGTGTAGCCAGTGGATGACCTCTCCTCGGACCGCGGATGGCACGAACAGCCTCCCCTCCGGTCCGCCGCGACGGTCAGGTTCCACCTCCTGTGCCTTCCGGATCTTGCTCTTGATGTCCCACGAGATGGCTCCCACGACGCACGACCTGGGCAGGATGGAGTGGGGCGCCTCCTCCGACTCCACGGGAGTGAACTGCCTGGAGAGGGCGTCAGGCAGGCCGTTCTTAGAGCCAGGCCTGAAGGTGATTGAAAATTGGAACCTGGCGAAGAACAAAGACCAACGCGCCTGGCGGGCGTTCAGGCGCTTGGCAGATCGTAGATATTCTAAGTTCTTGTGGTCCGTAAGGACCACAAACGGCAGGTTCGCCCCCTCCAGCCAGTGACGCCATTCCTGCAGGGCGAGTTTGATGGCCAGGAGCTCTCTGTCCCCCACATCGTAATTTCTCTCCACCGGGGACAAGCACCGGGAGAAGAAGGCGCAGGGTCGTTTGGCGCCATCGTCCGGCGACCGCTGGGACAGCACTGCTCCCACTCCCGTGTCCGAAGCGTCTACCTCTACGATGCACTGCAGCGCGGGGTCGACCTGGCGAAGGACCCGGGAGGAGGAGAATTCCGCCTTCAGCGCCTCAAAGGCGGCAGCAACCTCTTTGGTCCACCGGAACGGGACCTTCGGGGACGTGAGGCGGGTCAGTGGTCCAACGATGGTACTGAAGTTGGGGACAAAGCGGCGGTAGAAATTGGCGAAGCCAACAAATTGCTGCACCTGCTTCCGGGATGCAGGTGTAGGCCATTCCACCACCGCCTTTACCTTCTCTGGGTCAGGGAGCACCTTATCGTGGGCGATCATGAACCCCAGGAAGGACGTACTCCTGGCGTAAAATTCACACTTTTCGGCCTTTACGTACAGACGATTCTCCAGCAGCCTTTGGAGGACCCGCCTCACGTTGACCTGGTGCTCGTCCCTGGACTTGGAGAAGATGAGGATATCGTCCAGGTAGACGAACACGAAAAGGCCGATGAAGTCCCGGAGGACGTCATTAATGAGGCGCTGGAAGACTGCAGGAGCGTTGGTCAACCCGAACGGCATCACCAGGTATTCAAAGGGGCCGTTCGGGGTACCGAAGGCTGTTTTCCACTCATCTCCCTCCCGGATCCGGACGAGGTGGTAAGCGCTGCGTAGATCCAGCTTGGTGAACCAGGTCGCCCCCTGGAGGGAGTGGAAAGCAGTGTCCATGAGAGGCAGGGTGTAACGGTCCTTCTCCGTGATATCGTTGAGGGCCCGGTAGTCGATACAAGGGCGGAGGGACCCATCCTTCTTTCCCACGAAGAAGAACCCTGCCCCCACGGGTGATGATGATGGGCGGATTATCCCAGCACTTAATGACTCCTTCAGGTAGGCGTTCATCGTCTCCTTCTCCGGCGCAGACAGGCTGTAAAGGCGACCAGAAGGTAAGGGAGCCCCCTGGCGGAGGTTGATGGCACAGTCATAGGGCCGATGAGGGGGGAGAGACATAGCTTTCGCTTTGCTGAACACCATACCCAGGTCGTGAAATTCCGGAGGCACCAGAGACAAGTCCGGGGGTGCAGCGTCCGTCGCAGGGGGAGGAGCGGACGGAGAGCAGGCAGCGGACTGAAGGCAGGTGCCCATGCAGAATGTACTCCATGCCGATATCCCAGCTGATTTCCAGTCCAGGACCGGGTTGTGAAGGCGAAGCCAGGGATACCCCAGGATGACGGGCGACACAGAGTTGGGCAGGACATAGAAGGTCATCTCCTCCCGGTGATTTCCCGAGATGATGACCGGAACGGGGATGGTTTGGTGTGATACTCTCCCAAGGGAGGCACGGGAGAGGTTAACAAGGGAGATGGGATTCTTCAGTGCCTGACAGCGAATGCCCAAACGGGTTGCCAGGCTTTGTGAAATAAAGCTGCCTTCTGCACCCGAATCCACCAGTGCGTGGGTGAGATGCCCAGTGGGACTGTGGCAAAAACGGATGGGCAGCTTCAATTGGGTAAGGGGACTTAACCGATTGACGTCCGCGAGGCCCCCTACAGTGACTCGCGGACCCCGCCGTTTGGCTTTTGTGGACAAAGCTCCACCGTGTGTTGATTATCTCCGCAATACATGCAGAGATTCAACTCACGGCGGTGTTGTCTCTCTGCCGGGGAGAGCTTTGTCCAGCCCGTCACCATTGGCTCCGACTCCTCGGGGGCGAGCTTGGGGCAGGTGCAACGAGGCTCCCCGAGGGCGAGAAGTAGACGACTTCCGCCCAGAGGAGCGCTCACGCAGCCTGTTATCCAAGCTGATGGCGAGTGAAGTTAGCTCAGCTAGCGTCCCAGGGATATCCCGACCAGCCAGTTCATCCCTCAGATCATCATTCAGGCTGCGGAGAAACAGGCCACAGAGGGAGCGTTCGTCCCAGCCCAATTCCTCCGCCGCTACCCGGTAGTCGACCGCATAGTCCGCTGCCGACCGGCTTCCCTGCTGGAGAGCGAGAAGCCGATCGACTTGGACCGTCTCGGTTCGGGAATGGTCAAAGACCTCCAGGAAGCGTGCCACGAACTGGTCATAGGTGAGGGTGGCGTAACTGGGCTTCGCCATTATGGCGTAGGTCCAAGTTAACGCGCGCCCCTCCAGGAGATTCCCTATGTAGCCAATTCGGCTGTGATCCAAGGGAAAGTCTCCGGGCACACGGTGGAACACGGACTCACACTGCATATTAAACCCCCGCGCTCCGCCGAGCTTTCCGCTAAAGCGGGCGGGGGTTGGAATCGGCGTGAGCCGAACCGGTGTGACTGGAGCCTGCTGGACGGCCGCTGGAACAGCAGGAGCTGCGCCACCCTGGTGAGCCGGGGGGAACGGCTGTTGGGGGTCCAGGCGGTCCAATCGGTTAGTGATGTTAATGAGTTGGTTTAGAATCACCTGCTGCTGATAAGCAATTTGATCCACCCGAACCTCGAGAGTGGTAAGCCGGTGCGCGAGCCCGCCGTCTGCCGAGCCGCTCTGCTGAAGCCGTACTGACATAACGTTCGGCTCAGGAGACGCACACACACAGGCTCAGAGTAGTTCAAACTGTTTATTAACAACAGGGGTGTATGGGTGTGTGTCAGCGGAATGTAAATGTATTGGTGGTGGCGTCTGCTTCGGGCACAGAGGCAGGAGACCGTTCAGCCGGCAACCCTATGGGAAAGAACAGACACAGGGTGACGGGCACACACCAATACAGGAGGAGAATAGGCGAGAGAGAGAAGCTTACTTGTGTTAGACTGATGGCAGGCACTTCAAGGACGGAACCCCGGGAGACAGTCACCTGCAGGACTCGGTGCAGCAGCGAGGAAGGACGAGGGACGGAGTTGTCCGCCGCCGAGGAATCCACCTGTGCACAGGGGAGCAGACTGGGAAAGGTAAGGTAAGGAATCTTCTTACCGCTTAGCGTGATGCTGAAGAGAGAGTTGATGCTTCGCATGGAAGGCGATGAAGTCTAACGGCTTCAGGCCGAAGCTCAGGGCGAGGCGGCTTTTATCCCTCGCCGCTGATGATTAGCAGGTGTGTGAGCAGGTGGCGCCGCTGATGAATGGCGCGGCGTGACACTGGCGGCGGATTTCTCCCTCCTCGTCACCATCTCCTCTCTCCCCGCTCCGAGCGCGCACTGGAGCGCTGTCTTCCAGGCAGGAGACCTTCGGCTAAGCCAACGCCAGCCACCAAACCACCTGCAAGTAAGCACCAGTTTGAGTGTAAGATCCACTGAGTATTTTCTGGCTATTAACCTGTGTGTTTGCTCTGCCCTTAGGGTTGCCTTGCTGTATGGCGCACTGCTTCGCCCTCGGCACATCCTGTCCTCCAACAACACATTCACATCTCGCACTCACTCACCAATTATTGTTAATAAAGTCATTGAACCTAGCTCGAGCCTGTGTGCGTGTTCCCTGGGTCCAAACTCATGTCAGATGTGGGTTTTTAGCTCTGCACACAAACACCCTATATTGCCTAGCAACGAAGAACTTGCTTCTGCGTACATATAGAAAAATAGAAAGATGAACCTGGGTTCAGGGTTGCGATAGAGGAACTGAGAGGAGACAGTGGAGCATCAACAGGAAGACATCTGCCAGAGACTGTTCCAGAGGAGGGGACATCTGATGGAGTCAGCAGTCCTTAGCAGCTCAACGAGAAGACAGCCATTGTAGGGGTGGCGGGGGGTTGCCCCCGGATGGGAAGACTATATACCTTATGCTTTTGTTTTTCGGGGTCTTCACTATCAGGTTATGCTGGGACGAAGACCTCACAGCTGTGATATTCTCTGCATGCTTCAATAAACAGTTGAGAAACAGTACTTCTCATGATTTTTAATCCTCTGGTGAATTTTAAATGGTTTTGTGCCAACTGTCCAATTTCAGAACACACTTTTCAGAACAATGTTTTACAGACCCGATGTCTCATTGATCTTCAGTTATTTCCACAGTGGCCCTGGTCTCCTCAAAGTTTTGACTCAGACAAGAATCTCCCAAACAATTCCAAACATCAAAATTCAGCCCAATCTCTCAATGGTCACTGTGCTATGTATAGATGCCCTTAGTATTTTCACTGGCTGAGGACTTAGTAACCTCAAATATATAAGGAGTAATTTTGAGGGGGAAAAAATTACACACCCCCACCCTCCAATTTTTTTGTTTCCATAAAATTTGAAATCATTGTTCATCTATTCAGAATCACATTTATGACTGGTTACTTTTTCATTATGTAATTTTGATTATATCAGAAAGTAAATGTTAGAACTTTGTCATTGGACTAACTGGGGGGGGGGGGGACGTGATATTGGTGAAAGTGAAGTTGAAAATAGAAAATAGTTTTATAAAAAAAAAAATCAGGAAAAAAAATTGTTGCTAATTTGTAAGCAAGAAGTTATACACTTGTACAACTGATTTGTGCCACAGACTTGGCAAAGTGAACTTTTGCCAAGTCTCATTCAAATTCATAGGGGAAAAAATTGCACCTTATCAGAAAGTTGGATATTTCAAAGAAAAATGTTACAGGTTTACTTAAAAAACAAAAAACAACATTCATGAAATCACAACATGGGGTGTGTGATTAACACTGTAGATAGGAAAAACAATTTTGTTCTACTGTACATGATTGGTTGTATGGTTGAATGACAAAGGGTGATTTAATTTAGTCAAAACATCAAAAATTTGAGGAAAACAAAATCTAAATCTTTAAAAAGTCAGAATTGAGAATTTTGTTCAGTTATGAGAGAAAGCAGTTGCTAGTGAACTTTTAGTAGACAAAAAAAATGTAATGATTAGTGACTACTCTTACTTGTAAACCTGGTCTTATGAGACGAGACAGCATTCATCCCACTTTGGATGGTGCTTCTCATTTATCTAACAATCTGGCATCTTTTTTATCCAAATTTCCAAAACCCTGACTACTCAGAGTTGGGACCAGGAAGCAGAGTCACAGTCTTACACGCCTCTCTGCAGCTCCTCTTCATCCGCCACCCCTCAGCTTAGCCCCTGTCTTCCCCATCAGAGAATCGTTGTCTGCTACCTCCAAAGTGAATAAAAATATAATGTATAAGCGTCCCAAAGTGATAAAGCAAAATATTGGTAAAACTCAAATTAAACATAAAGCCTCTAAATTGAATGATTTGGCCTCTGTTCCTCCTCATAATTTAAAAATTAAATGTGGTTTATTAAATATTAGGTCTCTAACTCCCAAGTCTCTGTTAGTCCATGATCTGTTAATTGATCATCAGATTGATTTAATTTCCCTTACAGAGACTTGGTTAGGGCAAGAGGATTATGTTGGTTTAAATTAATCAACTCCCTCTGGTTATTTAAACTGTCAAAATCCCAGAACTTCTGGTCGTGGAGGAGGAGTAGCAACAATTTACCATTCCAAATTACTAGTTAATGTAAAGCAAAAAACATGTTATAATTCCTTTGAGGGCCTGGTCCTCAGTGTTGGGCACTTTAGCAATTTCAGGTTAAACCCAATTTTATTTGCCATAGTTTATCGTCCCCCATCAACCTATTCAGAATTTTTATCCGAATTTGCTGATTTCTTAGCTGATTTAGTGCTGAAATCTGATAGAATAATTATAGTAGGGGACTTTAATATACATGTGGATGTAGATAGTGACTGCCTTAATTTGGCTTTTAATTCAATATTAGACTCGATTGGGTTTTCTCAGAAAGTAGGAAATTCTACTCATTACCTCCACCATACATTGGACCTTGTTCTGACATATGGCATAGAAATAGAAAATCTTGTAGTGTCTCCTCATAACCCTGTACTGTCAGACCATTGTCTGTTAACCTTTGATTTTACTATTTCTGACTATTTGGCTCCTAAAGAAAAATATTATCACAGTAGATGCCTCTCAGATGATGCTGTTTCCAAATTTATGCAGATTGTTTCCTCTATGCCATGTGTCAACACAACAGAAATACGCTATAGACAGCCTGCTCCTTCTGTAATTGATAACATGGTGGATAGTGTTTCAGCTTCTCTGCATCAGGCTCTAGACTTGGTGGCCCCCTTAAAAAAGAAAAAGTCTAATCAGAGATTTTTAACTCCTTGGTTCAACACAGAAACTCGTAGCTTAAAACAGAAGACTCGTCAATTAGAAAGAAAATGGCGCTCTACTAATTTAGATGAAATCTATTTAGCTTGGAGAAATCATCTTTTAATTTATAAAAAATCTCTTAGAAAAGCTAGAACGAGTTATTACTCTGCATTAATAGAAGAGAACAAGAATAATCCCAGGTTTCTTTTCAGTACTGTAGCCAGGTTGACAAAGAGTCAGGACTCTGTCAATCCTAGCATCCCCTTAGAGCTTACTAGTCAGGACTTTATGAACTTTTTCAATAATAAAATTTCATCCATCAGAGATAAAATCAATCAGATTCTTCCCACAGTTAACTTAAATACTGTAACTACTACAACTCCTTCTATTGATGTCTGTCTTGATGAGTTTACTCCAATCGACCTTTGTGAGTTAGACAAAATAGTTTCCTCATCCAAACCTTCAACTTGTCTTTTACACCCTATTCCTACCAGGTTATTTAAAGAAGTCTTCCCACTTATTGGTAGCTTTATTCTTCATATAATCAATTCTTCATTAACTTTAGGCCATGTACTGCAGGCTTTTAAAACGGCTGTAATTAAACCCTTACTCAAAAAGCCAACGCTAGATCCAGGAGCTTTAGCTAACTATAGACCAATCTCTAATCTCCCTTTCATTTCAAAAATCTTAGAAAGAGTTGTTGCTACTCAATTATTTGACCACCTGCAGGGAAATGGTTTACTTGAAGAGTTTCAATCTGGGTTTAGAATCCATCATAGTACTGAAACAGCCTTAGCGAAGGTCACTAACGACCTCCTCATTGCATCTGATAATGGATTAGTTTCTGTACTTGTCCTTTTAGATCTTAGTGCAGCTTTTGATACTATTGATCATAATATTCTACTTGATAGATTAGAACACTATGTTGGACTTAATGGAACTTCATTGCAGTGGTTTAGATCTTATTTATCTGATAGGTTCCAGTTTGTTCATGTAAATGTTGAGTTTTCTTTCAGCTCAAAGCTCAGTCATGGAGTTCCACAGGGATCTGTGCTAGGCCCTACTCTTTTTAGTTTATATATGCTTCCGTTAGGCAACATTATTAGAAAGCACTGTATACATTTTCATTGTTATGCAGATGACACACAATTATACCTGTCAATGAAGCCAGATGATACTAATCAATTAGCCAAGTTAGAAGCCTGTCTTAAGGAAATCAAAGCTTGGATGACTTGTAATTTCCTGCTATTAAATTCAGATAAGACTGAAGTCATTCTTGTTGGTCCAAAAAACCTTAGAAATTCTTTTCCAAATCAAACTTTCAGTTTGGATGCAGTTACTCTTTCTCTTAATAGCTCTGTGAGGAACCTTGGAGTTATTTTTGATCAGGATTTGTCCTTCAATTCACATATTAAATTTGTTTCTAAGACTGCCTTCTATCATTTGCGTAATATTGCCAAGATTAGGAGCATCTTGTCTCAGAGTGATGCTGAGAAGCTGATCCACGCTTTTGTTAGCTCGAGATTAGATTATTGTAATTCTTTATTATCAGGCTGTCCTAAAACATCTTTAAAAAGTCTTCAGCTGATCCAAAATGCTGCAGCAAGAGTTTTAACAGGTACTAGAAAGAGAGATCATATCTCTCCGGTTCTGGCCTCCCTTCATTGGCTTCCCATAGAGTTTAGAATTAAGTTTAAAATCCTTCTTCTTACTTACAAAGCTCTAAACAATCAAGCTCCTTTTTATTTAAAAGATCTGATACTACCGTATCATCCTAACAGAGCACTACGCTCCCAAAATGCAGGATTACTTGTAATACCTAGAATCTCCAAAAGTACAATGGGAGGCAGAGCCTTCAGTTATCAAGCTCCTCTCCTGTGGAATCAGCTGCCAATCTGGATTCGGGAGTCAGACTCGATCTCTGTTTTTAAGAATAGGGCTAAAACCTACCTTTTTGATATAGCCTACAATTAGGGAGGGATCATGTGTTTCTGAACCCTCCCTTAGTTATGCTGCTAATAGGTTTAGTCAGCCGGGGGACCTCCAGTAATGCACTGGGCCTCACTGCTTTCCTCACTCTCTATGAAATATTTTTTTTGCTGGTCATTAACATTTGTTTGTTCTCTCCCATAGATTGAGTCCCCATCGTGCTGTTTGCTCTCTACATGTCTGTTCTTTTCTTCTTCTCTATCCCCTCACCCCCCAGCCAGTCGCAGCAGATGACTGCCCCTCCCTGAGCCTGGTTCTGCTGGAGGTTTCTTCCTGTTAAAAGGGAGTTTTTCCTCTCCACCGTCGCCAAGTGCTTGCTCACAGGGGATCGCCTGATTGCTATGAGATGACTGTTGTTGTGAAATGGCGCTATATAAATAAAGTTGTATTGAATTGAATTGAACTTGTGCTTGAGTAATTAATATAAGCTGACACAACTTGTATAATTTCTTGCTGTACTCCACCCATGTCTGCTTGTGGTCTAAAACACCGAAATAAGAATAAAGAAAAGGGAAAACTTTAAGACATGAAATGTTAGGAGAGGTGGATGAGGTAATTGAGTCGTCTTTTTTTGTATTTCTTGTTGAGAAATTGTCTGATTTGTTGTTTTTTTTCTTCTTTTCACAGGTGCCCAACAGTCCACAAGTTCTCATCGACTGTGTGTGTGTGTGTGTGTGTGTTTTCTGTCTTCCCTAACCCATCTACCCAGCTCTGTCTATCTGGAGCACTAAGCTTCCTCCATTTTCCCTGGAGTTTAAAACTCCCCCTTTGGGTTTTACACTCTCCATTGGCGTTGACAGCGCCCCCTTTGTGATCCCTTGTTTTGAAAAGTAAATCATTGTTTCTGAAACAATTTTTTACTGGAACTGATTGCTGTAAAGCGAACCTTTGTGATTCTAGACCTGCTGCTGTAAAGCATCCCCATTTTTACTGGAAACTTTGATACTGGAAATTGCTTTGATTTGTTGTAAATATCAGTATATAACCGCATTTGATTGTCTTATCGTGCAAGCCCTTTTCTTCTAACCTGTGATTCCTGTCTGCATTGAACCAGAAGGCAGCATTCTGCTGCACAACCAGTTCATCTGTTATCTCACGGATACACCTGTTAAAATCAATTTACACACGTGGGCAAAATTGTTGGTACCCCTCTGTTAATGAAAGAAAAACCCACAATGGTCACAGAAATAACTTGAATCTGACAAAAGTGGTAATAAATAAAAATTCTATGAAAATTAACCAATGAAAATCAGACAATGCTTTTGAATTGTGGTTCAACAGAATTATTTTAAAAAACAAACTCATGAAACAGGCCTGGACAAAATTGATGGTACCCTTAACTTAATATTTTGTTGCACAACCTTTTGAGGCAATCACTGCAATCAAATGATTTCTGTAACTGCCAGTGAGACTCCTGCACCTCTAAGCAGGTATTTTGGCCCACTCCTCATGAGCAAACCACTCCAGTTGTCTCAGGTTTGAAGGGTGCCTTCTCCAGATGGCATGTTTCAGCTCCTTCCACAGATGTTCAATAGGATTTAGATCAGGGCTCATAGAAGGCCACTTTAGAATAGTCCAATGTTTCGCTCTTAGCCATTCTTGGGTGTTTTTAGCTGTGTGTTTTGGGTCATTATCCTGTTTCAAGACCCATGACCTGCGACTGAGACCAAGCTGTCTGACACCGGGCAGCACATTTCTCTCTAGAATACCTTGATAGTCTTGAGATTTCATTGTACCCTGCACAGATTCAAGACACCCTGTGCCAGATGGAGCAAAGCAGCCCCAGAACGTTACAGAACCTTCTCCATCTTTCACAGTAGGGACAGTGTTCCTTTCTTGGTATGCTTCATTTTTGCGTCTGAACACAGAGCTGATGTGCCTTGCCAAAAACTTCCAGTTTTGTCTCATCTGTCCATAGGACATTCTCCCAGAAGCTTTGTGGCTTGTCAACATGCAGTTTTGCAAATTCCACTCTGGCTTTTTTATGATTTGTTTTCAACAGTGGTGTCCTCCTTGGTCGTCTCCCATGAAGTCCACTTTGGCTCAAACGACGACAGATGGTGCGATCTGACACTGATGTACCTTGACCTTGGAGTTCACCATGAATGTGTTTAGAGGTTGTTTTGGGCTTTTTTGTTACCATTCGTATTATCCGTCTCCTCCTGCGGCCACGTCCAGGGAGGTTGGCTACAGTCCCGTGGATCTTAAATTTCTGAATATGTGCAACTGTAGTCACAGGAACATCAAGCTGCTTGGAGATGGTCTTATAGCCTTTACCTTTAACATGCTTGTCTATAATTTTCTTTCTAATCTCCTGAGACAACTCTCTCCTTTTCTTCCTCTGGTCCATGTTTAGTGTGGTACACACCTTGTCACCAAACAGCACAGTGACTACTTGTCACACTTTAAATAGGCTGACTCACTGATTACAAGTTTGTAGACACCTGTGATGTTAATTAGAGGACACATCTTGGTTGAACATGTCCCTACGGTCACATTATTTTCAATCTCTTCAAGGGGTACCATCATTTTTGTCCAGGCCTGTTTCATGAGTTTGTTTTTTTAAAATAATTCTGTTGAACCACAATTCAAAAGCATTGTCTGATTTTCATTGGTTAATTTTCATAGATTTTTTATTTATTACCACTTTTGTCAGATTCAAGTTATTTCTGTGACCATTGTGGGTTTTTCTTTCATTAGCAGAGGGGTACCAACAATTTTGTCCACTGCTGTAAATATTAGTGTTAAATTTGTTTTCACTGAATCTATACCATTTGATTATTTTAATAGCATTGTTTGGTTACATCATTTCCTGATGTGTAAAAAAAAAATAATTTAATTAACTGATTCTACCTTTTAATAATTATATAGTTGAAGTTGTATATTGCTTCCTAGCTTATTGTTTCACTGCCAGTTGGCTTATCTGCCTGCATTAATACAGCTCTGTGTCAAAGTACATATTCTAAAACAGAGGACTGATATATTGGCAAGTTTAAGGAATTTGAAAATCTGGTGCGTAATAGAATAAATTTTAAAAAAAGCTCAGTGTTTAGTTGTTGGCTATATCATATATCAATGTTTTACTATATTGAAGGGAACTTGAATATAAAGGTTTTAAACAGGTACTATTTTGGGCGTA
This sequence comes from Pholidichthys leucotaenia, assembly GCA_020510985.1. NCBI lineage: Eukaryota > Metazoa > Chordata > Actinopteri > Cichliformes > Pholidichthyidae > Pholidichthys > Pholidichthys leucotaenia. The sequence continues at coordinate 448,067,401 of CM035839.1, read as the reverse complement.
GTAAGAATTCTGATCGTTTAAGTTGACAGGTTTTTTGGGGTTTTTTTTTAAGTCTTATTTGGGCAGTAAAACCTAATTTCAACATATCTGTTCTAACCTGTGATTTATTCTAGCTAATCTTAAAATCTATTTTTTGTAAAAAAAAAAAAAAACAACAAAACTTCTGATTTGTTCATCTTTGTTAAATTAAATCACCCTTTATTGTCATTCAACCGTACATGTACAGTAGAACGGAATTGTGTTTTTCCTATCTACAGTGTTAATCACACACACCCCATATGTAGAATCAGAGGGCCGCTGCCATGCAAGGCGCCGCCACAAATTTCCCTCCTCCATTCCATTATTGCCAAGCACGAAGCTGGACGGCAGGAAGTTCCGCTTTTTATATGGTCTTCGGCATGACCCGGCCGGGATTTGAACCCCTGCCTCCCGGGTGTGGGGCGGATGCTCTACCAACTGAACCACCACTCCGGTGGTGTTGTATTAATAGCTATAACAGTGCATTTATGTGTAACAATGCCAAAAAGGGACGTAAATCTGATGCAGCAAAGCGGCTTTGGAAGGAGCGTCATGAGTCTGCCAGTGCAACAACCTGTGAACAGGATGCTGGTCCACTTAACGGTGCTGAGAAAAGGTCTGAGCAGAGAGGTAAACATCATGGAAGCCAGAGGTCTCATATGCTGATAAGGTAAAGGGCAGAGCCATAGGAGCTGTTGCAGCACATCCAGTCAGAGCCATGATACCAGTGTTCGACCACAGGCTGATGATGCCACCTTACCAAGCAGCTTTAATGATGACGCATGTGTACCAGGACCTTCTCATGCTAATCCAGAAAACCACAGGAAAAAACGTGATGTGGCACAGCCATCTTATGCTGACATAAATTGCGAATATCAGATTGATGTAGCAAAAGCATCTCAGGTGAGCTTTGGAGATCGGCCCATTGTTAATGTCTGTGCAACCCGTAGTCAGAGTGCTGCTAAGTATGGCAGATTCAGAAACCAGCAGTGCACATGTAATTCTTTAACTTTCCTGGCCTTTCTTCATGAGAATGAAGACATCGCCCCAGCAGACCTGGATCTTGTCCTGGACAAATGTGATGTATAATGATGCCAGGAGAATATATCCTAACAACATCTGCTTGGCTACTGATGAGCTGCCAGACAGAGTCCCTGCTCATTCCTCCGTGTTCACTACTGACATGAGGGTACTTTCCCAGTATGGTTCATTTGGAGATCCACCACCAGGAATGGTTGACATATATCCAAGTCTTGAAGAGGGATTAAGTTGTTTGCTAACAGATGTGCAGTACGCGTTGCTGACTGTGGTATCACTAACCACTGCAGTGTTCAGAAGTGTCTCGGGAGACTTTGGCTGGTTTGACCCACATAGGACAAAATACGGATCATCATTAACAATAGGATCAGGTGATAAATGTACTGATGTTGAAATTCAATCGACTAAGTGACATGATAGACAGGCTCAGAGTGCTACAAAATGATGAATGTATCTTCACAACAGTATGAACTAAAGCCTGTGGAGTTTCACGGAGACAATGATGTCCAAGTCACAGACTGCACACCAGGTGTCACTTTGGTGTCTACTCTGTTGGATGATACTCATGAAACAGCTGTAAGAAGCACACCATGCAGCAATGATTTTTACGAGAAAACTCCTGAAGTATCAAATCCCAGCTCTACCATGGAAATACAGGAGGAAAATATATCATCCTCATCTAATGCTGTTCTCCAACAAGAACTCATTCCCTGATAACCAGAGGAAGAAATGGGATCAAATGATTTAAGTTTAGTTCCATCTAGCAATGCCTCTCAGAATGACTTAAATATTTCTTCTTCAGTGATGAATGCTGCTAATGATCCCAGAATATAATGGAAATTATAAAGAGAAGAAAAATCCTACTCAAAACATAATGAAAACAATTCTGAACTTGGACAGAAAAAAGATTACATTGCTAGTCATAAAGGTAATGCAGAGATTAAAGAGAAAAGAAGAAACTACATGAAACAGTATATCAGTAGCAATTCTCAAAACAGTCCAGAGCTCAGGCAAAATTTAAGATGGTATATGAGAGTATACTGTAGGACCAAACGCTACAGAGAAAGTTCTGAGTTTCGAAAGAGGCAAAAATCCTTTGCCACTGGTCAATACCACGATGCTGACCTTAGACACAGAAAAAAAAAAAAGAAAAAAAAAGACGAGTGACAGATAAACATGGTATGGAGTTCAGACAACGGCAAAAGCTGTATATAACCCAGAGATATCAAGATGATATTGAATTCAGGTCAAGGCAAAAAAGACTACATAATTAGATGCTACAGAAAAAGTGCAGATTTCAGACAGAAGCAGAGGACGTGCATCATTGAGCTTTATGCTCAGGACAAATCATTCAGAGATAAACACAGAACAGAAACGAAATTATGCAAAACAGGTATAACAGTGATATGGCATTTAGGAGGATGCATAAAATGAGATGTGCCATGCAAATAAAAAGCATGTACAGATGGGCTAATAGACAAACAGAATGGTGATACTTTGATTAAAGAAGCCATATCTGTTTTTAAGAGGCAAATAAAAGCTGGTCCAGCATATCCCTGCTCTGTATGTTTAAAGCAAGTTTTCACAATCAAGTGAAATTATGCAAAAGGTCAAACTATGTAAAAAAAAAATAAATCCCGATGTAGTTGAATCATGTTTGACAGGAAAGTATGTTCATACATGTGATGATGAATACAGATTTCCAAAGGAGAGAAAAACGGAATTTGTCACATGTGCCATAACTACCTGAAGAAGGGATGCATGCCACCACTTGCTGCAACTAATAAAATGATGCTTGATGACATACCTCCTGAACTGTCTGATCTAAACATTTTGGAAAGACATCTCATAGGTAAATGTATACCATTTGCCAAGATCATTCCCCTTCCTAAAGGCAGACAGAGATTGATATGTGGAAATGTAATGTGTGTACCGTCTGAGGTAGCAGAAACTGTCAGAGCTTTACCACGACTAAGGAGTGAGTCACAAATTGAGTTAAATTAAAGAGGAAGTTGTGTTATAAAGGCCATCTGTTTCAGACTGTTACCCGGTCTAAACTTTTACAAGCCCTCCACAAGCTAAAACAGATTCATCCACAGTATAAAGACATAAATACAAGATATGAAGCTGAATTATGTGACCCCACGCTTCATGATGAGGATGATTATGATTCAATGGATGACTATGATGAAGAGGATTTAATGGAAATTGACAGATGTGAGAAAAATGCAGTTTGTGAAGCAGAACATGAGCCTGGAAGTGAAGATAATATTGACTTGAGGTCCAGTGATCATGAACAGTCAACAGAGCAGAGAGATGAACCAGAACAAGAACGTGGAGCCCCTGCACTAGAAAGTTGTCTTCGGCCTACAGATGTTGGGGAGGAAATAGTTTTTTAGTGAAGGTATCTACTCTGTTGCACCTGCAGAAAGAAACAGCCCTGTTAGCTCTTTCCAAACACCTAAACTGGAGGCTATGGCATTTCCTGTACAGTTTCATCAAGGTAATAACACACTGAGTGACCGGCGACCTATTAAATTAACACCCAGCAGCAATTTCAAAGCAAGGCTTTTCTGCACAGATGACCTTTTTGCCAGAGACACAAACTATTTGTTCTTCACACAATTTGTCACTGAGATACACTTGGCAACATCAAGCATGACAATCCAATTATGGAAAGCAAAAGCTGTCACCAGAGATGGTCATCAAATCACGTTCCATATGCTTCAAAATAAAACAGATTGAGAGAATGGTGAGAAATAAAGATGCCATGAGATTCATGCAGCCCTTAAGAGGAACACCAGCATATTGGGGAAAAAAATGAGAGATTTGTTTGCCATGATCAGACAACTTGAAACTCCAACATTCTTTTGCAAATTTTCAGCTGCTTAAATACGATGGCCGAAAATAACTGAGGCAATAAAAAGACAACAAGGTGAAGAAGTGAATTTTGAGGAACTTGACTGGGCCATAAAGTGTGACGTACTGTGAAGCAACCCTGTAACAACAATCTGAATGTTTTATAAGCGTGTTGAAGCATTATTCAGAGATTTACTGCTTTCTCCTGCAGAGCCACTGGGCAAAGTCATTAAATATCTTTATAGAGTTGAATTTCAGCACAGAGGGTCTGCTCACATTCATGTATTAATATGGACTGAGGCAAGCCCAGTATTTGAAGAAGTGGATGATGAGGTTCTGATACGTTTTATAAACAAATACATCCCAGCTCAACTGCCTGACCCACAGAAACAACCTGAACTGCACAAGAAAGTTACAGAGTTGCAAAAACACAGCAGGAATCACACAAAGACATGCTTTAAAAGTGTCAGCTCTGGATGACATTTGGTTTTCCTAAACCAATTTCTAAACACAGACTGATTACAAGGCCAAATGAGGATGAAGAACTAAGTGTTGAAATGGCAAAAAACAAGCTCAGACCACTGAACCAGCTACTAAATGAACCTGACATTGCTACCATGAATTTAGAGCAGATTTTGAAATGGTGCAATTTAACAATAGGAACACTACATTAACAAGTTGAACAAAAGCAGTGCCTGTCATCCTGAAATGTGATCCCAAGGACTGCTGGATTAATGCCTACAATCCACATCTGCTTGAAGCCTGGAATGCTAACATTGATATAAGCTACATATTGAATGCACATTCTGTTGTGATGTGATGCATCTTAGTCATTATTTGACAAAAAAGGAAGCTGGACTCTGAATATCTTAAAACAGTCATTGATAATTCCAACATGGACAATGTTAATGCATCTGATGAGATGAAGGCAATCATGTAGAAAAAAATCTTCTAAAAAAACGTGAGGTCAGCTGTCAGGAATGTGTAGCCCAGGCCGCTGGTTTACACTTTAAAAAGGGTTCACGCAGCGTAGTGTTCATTACCAGACGATGCTGGTAATTGGTGACTCGATTATGAGGAACGGCAGAAGCAGATACTGTATCACAAGATTTTTTCCTGGGGCTAGAGTCCCTGACATTGAGGCTGTTATCCCTGATCTGCTAAATGAATTCTCCCACGTTCAAACTGTCATAGTGCGTGGTGGATGCAATAATATCCCAGATGAAGCATCAGAGATTTTAAAGAGTGGCTTCAGGAGCCTTCTGTCCACTCTTATGAACTGTGGCAGATGTGCATTTATCTCTGGGCCTTTGGCACCTCTCAGACGAGGCTGCGATTTTTTTAACAGAATTCTTAGTCTTAATACTTGGCCGTGTTTTGTCCTATTTTTAACATTGGTTTTGTAGACAATTTTAACTTGTTTTGGAACCGCCCATCACTTATGAGGCCTGATGGCATCCACCCAAATAGACCTGGTGCACGTGTTTTAAGAGACAATCTGTTCTATTCCATTTGGTGTTTTTTGGTGCAGTGACTGAAACTTGGTGTGTTTACTCACTCTGAAGCTTCTGGGTTTGCTAACCTGCCCTTTTTTGGTTCTGTTTCCACTTCTCGTATTAATCCCATTAATTCAAATAATCTTCACCGTTTGGATCAGCCTTCAATTTATAATCCTACAGAGATTGTGTCTGTCTCCCGTTGCCCTAAATATTGTAACCCAGGACAAATACAACTTGAAAAATAAACGCACTTCCGCAGCTCCTCATCCATCACCCCTCAACTTTGCCCCTCTCTTCTCCCTTAGATAACCTTTTTCTGCTCCCTCCAAAGTTAACAAAAAAGTTAATAAAAGTAGAATCCATAAACATCCCACATTGATTAAACAAAACGTTGGTAAAATTCAAATCCAACCTCAAGTCCCTAAATTTAATAATTTGGCCTCTGTTCCTCCCCAAAATTTAAAAATTAAATGTGGTTTATTAAATATTAAGTCTAACTCCTGAGTCTCTTCTTGTTCATGATCTATTAATTGATCATCAGATCGATTTATTATCCCTCACAGAGACTTGGCTTGGGTGAGATGACTGTTCGTTTGAATGAATCAACTCCTTCCGGTTATTTAAACTGTCATAACCCCAGAGGTTCTGGTCGTAGAGGTAGAGTGGCGGCAATTTTCCCATTCTAAATTACTAGTTATTGTTAAGCAAAAATCATGTTTTAATTCCTTTGAAGGTTTGGTCCTCAGTGTGGGGCATGTTGGCTATCTTGGCTTGAACACAATTCTCTTTGCCATAGTTTATCGTCCTCCCTCGGCCTATTCAGAGTTTCTATCCGAATTTGCTTAATTTTTAGCTGATTTAGAGCTGAAATCTGATACAATAATTATTGTACGGGACTTTAATATACACATTGATGTAGAGAGTGACTGTCTTAATAAGGCATTCAATCTTAGACTCAATGGGGTTTTCCCAGAAAGTAAAAAATTCTACCCATTATCTCCACCATACATTGGACCTTGTTTTGACTTATGGTATAGATATAGAAAATCTGGTAGTGTCTCTTCATAATCCTGTACTGTCAGACCATTGTCTGTTAACTTTTGATTTCACCATCTCTGATTACTTGTTTCCTAAAGAAAGATACTACTACTACTACAGCAGATGTCTTTCTGATGACGTTGCTGAATTTTTACAGATTGTCTCCTCTATATCATGGGTCAACAACAGAAACAACAGAAATAAAAGGTGGAGAGTCTGTTCCATTCGTAATTGATAGCATGGTTGATAGTGTTACAGCCTCTCTGCATCGGACTCTAGATTTGATAGCCCCTTTAAAAAAGAAAAAGCCTAACCAGAGATTTCTAATCCCTTGGTTTAACTCAAACTCATGGCTTAAAACAGAAGACTCGTCAATTGAAAAGGAAATGGTGTTCTAATATAGATGAATTCCATTTAGCGTGGAGAAATCATTTCTTAATCTACCAAAAAAATCTCTTAGAAAAGCTAGATCAAGCTATTATTCTGCATTAATAGAAGTGAACAAGAATAACCCCAGGTTTCTCTTCAACACTATAGCCAGGCTTACAAAGAGCCAAGACTTGGTCAATCCTCGCATCCCCCCTGAGCTTTCTAGTCAGGACTTTCTGAGCTTCATCATAAAATTTTATCTATTAGATATGAAATCAGTCAGATTCTTCCTACCGTAAACTCAAGTGCATTAACCATCTACAGAAGTTCTCTGACGACTCTGCGATCGTCGGCCTAATCTCCAACGGAGATGAAGCTGAGTACAGTGGACCTATCCAGGACTTCGTGGACTGGTGCCATTGGAACTGCCTCCAGATCAACGTGAGGAAAACTAAGGAGCTGGTGGTGGACTGCCGCGGGCAAGGACAACCCCTCACAGCACCAGTAAACATCCAGGGAACAGACATTGAGATGGTGTACCTGGGTGCCTGGTGTACCTGGGTGTTCATCTGAACAATAAACTAGACTGGTCACGCAAAATGTCACACAAGTGAACAAAAGTCAGGGCTCTGATAATATATGTGGGCGATTGGTAAAGTCCTGTGCACATGAACTGAGTCCTGCATTTCATTGCATTTTCAATAAGTCCTTACAGACACAACATGTGCCTAAGATCTGGAAAGATGCCGTGGCTGTTCCCGTTCCAATATCCAGCTGTCCTAAAACGGTAAACGACTTTAGACCAGTTGCTTTGACTTCAATTTTAATGAAAATTTTTGAAAAACTGGTCAGATTTGAGGTCCTAAAGCAGACTGAACATGCATTGGATCCTTTGCAGTTTGCATATAGGCCTCACAAAGGAGTGGAGGATGCCACTGTCACTCTGTTTAACATGCTTTTTAAACATCTGGATTTTAATGTGACACATGCCAGGCTTTTATTTGTGGACTTTTCTTCCGCCTTTAATACAATCCAACCTCATATTTTAGTTGAAAGGCTCCTGCAACAATTTGATTTGAGCAATAATCTGGTGGGTTGGATTATGGATTTTTTAACCAACAGGACGTAGAGAGTAAGGGTCAATGGTAAATTGTCTGACCAAAAGTGTTCTTCTACTGGCTCTCCGCAGGGGTGTGTGTTGTCACCACTACTCTTCATCCTGTACACAAACATGTGTCGGAGCAGACATGACAGCAGACACATTATAAAGTATGCTGATGATTCAGTTGTTGTCAGTCTCCTCCAGGACGGTGAGAGTGGCCACGGCCCAGTAGCTGATGATTTTGTTCACTGGTGTGAGGATTCCTACCTGCAGCTGAATACGACAAAAACTAAAGATATGATTATTGACTTTAGGAGGAAAACTCCCAGGTACAAAGTCACCGTACTAAAAGGCCAGACCACTGAATGTGTACAATCCTACAAATATCTTGGGACGATTATTGATAGTAATTTAAACTTTGAAGAGAACTGTGAAAGGGTGTGCAAAAAGGGTCAGCAACATTTGCATTGTTTGAGGAAACTTGCACGCTTCCAAATTGACCAAACCATAATGACAATGTTTTATTGGGCTTTTATTGAATCTGTTTTATCCTTTTCTTTAGTGTCATGGTTTGGTCAGATAAAACTGAAACAGAGAAAATCCTTGGATCAGGTACAGTAGTTAGATAGTCCAATCGTTTGCTTGGTGAGTCACAGCTGAGCCTGACATCCTTGTACACCAGACAGGTACAGAGGTTTGCTACCTCCATTTTAAATGATGACTCCCACCCTTTGCACTGCCACTTTCAGCTTCTTCCCTCAAGACGGAGGTTTGCTGTCCCAAAAAGTAAAACCCAGCACTACAAAAACAGCTTTGTTCCTGCTGCTGTCAAAGAGTTTTTTTTGTTTTTAGTTTTTTTAGATTTAGTATACTTTATTGATCCCCAGAGGGGAAATTGAGGGTCATCCACCACCTGGATGGATGAAGCAGCCACGATACGGCGCTATCCCTTAACCATTCACACACACATTCACACCTAGGGCCACTTTAGAGTCTCCAATTAACTTAACCTGCATGTTTTTGGCATGTGGGAGGAAACCGGAGAAATCCCGGGATAAACCCACGCACACACGGGAAGAACATGCAAACTCCACACAGATCACTGTTGGTCGGGGGCTGGGATCGAATCCACGATCCCCCGGCCAAGGGTAAACTGTGCTGCCGCAGTGCTAACCACTGCGCCACCGTGCAGCCCCCGAGTTGAACAAGTTGTATCAATATATTGCACATAATTAAGTTATCTATTTATTAAGTCCATTTTATATTTACTTATTTTTGTAGGATTTTTATTTGGGTTCTAAATCTTTTATTGGGTTTTAGACCTTTGAGTTTTTAACCTCTTTGACTAGTCTTTAACTTTTTAATATGACCCTTCTCTCTTATCTCTGGTTTTTCCTCCCATCTCTTTGTCTTTATATCCTGATTGATGGAGCCTTGAGTATTTTTATCATGTTTATAGTCAGCTTCATGTGTGCCTGTGTTTGTGTTTATGTTGAATGTAATTGTGGTTTGTAAATATGGATGTCACCAGACTGCAAAACAAATCTACCTAAGGGTACAAATAAAGTAACCTGAACCTGAAACCGATGCACTCTACAAGAAGGGACAGCACAGGCTGTTTCTTCTGAGGAGGTTCAGGTCTTTTGGTGTACAAGGGGTGTTCCTGAAGACATTCTATGACACGGTGGTGGTATCAGCCATCACTTTTGGAGTGGTCTGCTGGGGCAGTGACATTACAGCAGCCGATAGGAAGAGACTGAACAAACTGATCAAGAAAGCTAGCTCTGTCCTGGGGCAATGCCTTGACCCAGTAGAGGAGATAGGAGAGAAAAGGATGGTGGCTAAGCTGTCATCTCTGCTGGAGTCCGAGTCCCACCCTATGCAGGACATACTGAACGCACTGAGGAGCTCATTTAGCAGTAGGCTACATCATCCTAGGTGCGCGACCGAGAGGTTTCGCAGGTCCTTCCTACCTATGGCTGTCAGACTTTATAACCTAAGCAGGGCTGCTCGCAGAGATAGCAAAGAAAAAAACAAAAAAATTTCCTCATCTAAGCCTTCATCTTGCCTTTTGGACCCTATTCCTACCAGGTTATTTAAAATCATCTTCCCAATTATTGGTAGCCGTATTCTTCTTATAATTAATTCTTCTTTAACTCTGGGTTGTGTACCACTGGCTTTTAAAGTTGCTGTAATTAAATCCTTAGTCAAAAAAACAATGCTCGATCCGGGAGTTTTGGCCAACTATTGACCAATCTTTAATTTGCCTTTCATTTCAAAAATCTTGGAAAGAGTTGTTGCTGCGCAATTGTTTGACCACTTGCAGGGAGTTGGCTTGTTTGAGGAGTTTCAATCTGGGTTCAGAGTTCATCACAGCACTGAATCTGCCTTAGTGAAGGTCACTAATGGCCTCCTGATCGCATCTGATAATGGACTTGTCTCTGTTCTTGTTCTTTTAGATCTTAGTGCAGCCTTTGACACTATCTATCATGCCATTCTACTTGATAGATTAGAACACTATGTTGGACTAAATGGAACTCCGTTGCAGTGGTTTAGATCTTACCTGTCGAATAGATTTCAGTTTGTTCACATCAATGATGAATTTTCTTCCAACTCTAAGCTCAGTCATGGAGTTCCACAGGGATCTGTGTTAGGCCCTACTCTTTTTAGTTTATATATGCTTCCATTCCATTCATTAGAAAGCACTATATATTTTCACTGTTACGCAGACGACACACAACTATACCTGCTATACCTGTCAATGAAGCCCGATGATTGTAATCAATTAGCCAAGTTAGATGCCTGTCTTCAGGACATCAAAGCTTGGATGACTTGTAATTTTCTACTATTAAACTCATAAGACTGGTCATTCTTGTTGGCCCAAAACATCTTAGAAATTCCTTCCCAAATCATGCCCTTAATTTATGTAGATGCCACCACTCTCACTCTGAATAGTTCTGTGAGGAACCTTGGAGTTATTTTTGATCAAGCTCTTTTTTTTTTTTTTTTTTTTTTTTGTTACTTATTTGTACCCGTAGGTAGACTTGGTTTGCAGTCTGGTGACAAGCCACCGGCTGCTGGTCGCTGCGTGCGCGAGCGCCCTAAACCTACATGTTTTTGGTGTGCGGGAGGAAACCGGAGAAATCCCGGAGTAAACCCGCGCAACACGGGGAGAACATGCAAACTCCACACAGCTCACTGTTGGTCGGGGGCTGGGATCGAACCCACGATCTCATGATCCCCGCGGTCCCCCGGCCGAGGGTAAAACTGTGCTGCCGCAGTGCTAAACCACTGCGCCACCGGGCAGCTCTGGCCTTTAATTCACATATTAAATTTGGTTCTAAGACTGCCTTCCATCATCTGCGCAATATTGGCAAGATTAGGAGCATCTTGTCTCTGAATGATGCTGAGAAACTGATTCACGCCTTTGTCAGCTCTCGATTAGATTATTGTAATTCGCTATTATCTGGTTGTCCTAAAATATCCTTAAAAAAATCTACAGTTGATTCAAAATGCTGCTGCTAGAGTTTTAACTGGTTCTAGAAAAAGAGATCATATCTCCCCCAGTTCTGTCCTCCCTTCATTGGCTTCCCATAGAATTTAGAATCAAGTTTAAAATCCTTCTCACTTTCAAAGCTTTTAATAATCAGGCTCCCCTATATATAAAGGATCTGATATTACCTTACCATCCTAATAGAGCATTACACTCCCAAAATGCTGGATTACTTGTGGTGCCCACAATCTCCAAAAGTACATTGGGAGGCAGAGCCTTCTGCTACCAAGCTCCTTCTCTCTGAATCAGAATCAGATTTATTGCCAAGCACATTTACAAGTAAACAAGTAAACATACGAGGAATTTGACTTGACATTGGGCGCGCACAAAAGGCGCATCCCAATGACGCGGCAGCCATGACGAGGCGCGTGTCATGTCTCTGGAACCAGTTACCACTCTGGGTCCGGGAGTCTGACTCGGTCTCTGTTTAAGAACAGGATAAAATCCTTCCTTTTTAATATAGCTTACGATTAAGGAGGGATTTTGTGTCTCTTAACCCCATTTTTGTCCTGCTGTTATTTGATTCATACTGCTGGTTGGCCTCCAATAATGTACTTGGCTTCTCACTGTTATGTTCTTTAAGTCTGTCCTCTCCACCTTCTCTATCCCCTCACCCCCCAGCCAGTCGCAGCAGATGACTCCCCCTCCCAGAGCCTGGTTCTGCTTGAGGTTTCTTCCTGTTAAATAGGAGTTTTTCCTCTCCACTGTTGCCAAGTGCTTGCTCATAGAGGATTGTCTGATTGCTGGGTTTTTCTGAGATTGTGGGGTTTTCTCTGCATTTGTGGCGTTGTGAGACAGCTTCTGTTGTGATGTGGCACTGTATAAATAAAGCTGAATTGAACTGAATTCCTACTGATGAGAATGCTCTCAGAATGAGTCTGCTGATGTCTTCTCTGGAGAACATAATGGATAACTCTCCTCATGTGTGGATGACATCTTTGACTGACAAATATAAACCGAGACCTGAAACACCAGACTATGAGGCTATGTGCTTGGCTGATTTTGCTGCAACTTGCAGATTTGTGTATGGAAATTAAAAAAAAAAAAAAGTAAAAATGTGGAACCACTAAAATTGTCTGGGATTTGTTCAAAAGAGGTAAAATGATAAACTTGCTACAATGAGATTTCATCATTGCTCAGAAGAAAAAAAAAACAGAACAGTTTCATGGAAGAATTATTAAAACTATACCTTCCTCACCGTTCAGATCATGAGCTAAAAAGACCATCACTACCTACATATCAGTCCTTCTATCAGTCCTTCTACACTTCTGGCTGTGTTCAACTCCCGGGTTCTGCCCATCCCGAATATATGAATGGATTGTCAAAAGAAACAGAGACAAATATGAGAAAAATAGTGAAGAGATTGAGAAGGCTGTGGATGAATATGACGAGAACAGAGGAGTACTGGATGAATGGGATGAATCTTACACCTGAATCTGAATTGGTCAACTTGCCACTGGATGAAGAATATGGAAGAGAGGCTGACGATGAGCAGAAAAATGTTCCAGATTACAGTTTTCAAGCCAATGCCGCAACAGAAGTCAAAGCTATCAGAAAGCCCCATTATTGACCTCAGTGTTACAACAAATGTTTCAAAATATGAATCTGAAGCAGGCCTGTGTATTTTATGCAGTTAGAGACTGGTGCATTAAATGAGTCTGGTCTAAATCCAGAGCAGTTCTTTTATGTTAGTGGTTCAGCCCACATTGGAAAATCTCATCTGATTAAATGTGTCTATGCTGAGGCATCTAAGATACCGAGCAAGCTGCCAAGAAATGCTGAGGAGCCAGACAAATCAAACCCCACTGCATTCTTGACTTCTTTCACTGGGACTGCAGCATTTAATGCTTGTGGTACAACTCTTAACGCTCTACTGAAATTACCACAATCACAAAAGCCACCATTTCAAGGATGGGGTAATCAGCTGGATTAAAGCAGAACAGAGCTTATAAATGCAGAAATCCTCATAATTGATGAGACTTCTATGGTGTCAAAGCCCCCGTTTTCATATGTGGATGCAAGACTGAAACAGATCAAAGGCAGTCAGACTTTTTGGAGGACTTTCCATTTCAACATTGGGTGACTTTTTCACCCCCTCCCCTTCCCCATCAGGTACAAGCCATTGTGTGCATATGACCCAGAGATTGATTTGTGGCAGGAAAACTTTCAGATGTTTACACTGACTGAGATTATGCGTCAAAGATGATGTTGCCTTTGCAGAGATGTCAAATAGAATTTGAACAAAGGTAAAACTGGATGAACTTTCTGAGGCAGACAGATTTATTGTCACAGCGTATCACTGAAACAGACTGTTGTCCCACTGATGCTCTCCACATTTTTGCAACTAATAAAGTAAAGAACACAACTCTGCAATACTTGCTCTCAACCATTCTCATATAATTGATATTGATGCTGATGACTACAGAAAGGACCCAAGGACAGGAAAAATAGCATGACAAGAAAAATATTTAAAGGAGACAGAAATGAACTACCGGATACATTAAAAGTTGTTGAAGGAGCCCGTGTCATGCTCACCACAAACACTGATGTAAGAAATGGTTTAGTTAATGGAGCTTTTGGAAAACTAGTGGAAGTAATAGTGTCTGAAAATGATCATGTTATTAAGCTTGGTATAAAAATGGATAATGACAGGTGCATCTAATCTAGTTTATATAGAGAGCAGAGGAGAATCTGAAACAAAGGTGTGGTGCGTAGACAGTTTCCTGGAAAGCTGGCATTTGCATGCACAATACACAAGGTCAGCTGTTGTCTCACTGAAAAACATCTTTGGCCACGGTTACATGGGCAAAATTTCTTCAATCTGATTACAATCCAGATCAGAATTTTACTGTTTACATGGATCCTGAAAAAGCTGATCCGATTAGGATGTGCGTTTCCATGTGTCACACGTTTGAGTGGAATAAGTCATTTTGACATGCGCACGTCGACATTTTGACGTTCCGAAAATAGAAGCAGCAACGTGTTAGCAAGCCCCGCTTTGTGTTGAAATGGACCTGTATTGTGTTATTCAGACTGTACTTGTAGCTTCATTGTGGAGACCAGCAGAAGCAAAAGTACATACTTCTGCATATGATGAACAGAGGGAGACAGCAGGACGATACAGACCAGTTTTGTTTTACTCCCGCTATGTTTTCTGCTCACTGCTATAAAGGCGGAAATACATCACGTTGATGTGTGGCTGGTGTACAGACATGCGCAGTAAACATTTTCTGCCCAACCTTCGGCATAAGTGTTTTCATGCGCACCAGTCGGATTAACAATTGGCATAACCCACCCGTCTCAATCGGAATTAAATTTTGATCCAAATGAGCATGATCGGGTCAGAATATTCAGATTGGCATGTTTTGTTTTTTTTTTTTTTAAATGGCGCCGGAGGCAGGGCGGCCATACCAGCAGCAACTCTCTCGTGTCTTTGTGTTTCTATCTGTTTATACCTGTATATAGTGTGTCTCTTAGTCCGAGTATTCCTACAGAGCCCTGGTTAGTAAGACTGGACCAACTTTTCTCTCCATTTAGCCGGTCTTTTTTTCTAGTTTTCATCGCTTTTTCTCTTCCTCAGACAATGGAGATCAACAGAAGTGGGGGCAGACGCATTGTTTACACACGTGAACAGCTGATTGCGCTGAGGAGGCCGGAGCCTGGAGCGCTGCGGCCGGCAGTGAAGCCCCTCATCCCGGACGAGCTGAAGAGGAGACACCGCGGGCGAAGGGCTGGAGCGAAGGTTAGAAGGAGGAGGAGGAAGCATAATCCGGCTGTACCGATGATCATCACCGGGAACGTGCATTCCCTGGGAAACAAGACAGATGAGATCACAGCACTGGTCAGGACAAAAAAGGAGTATCGTGAGTGCAGTCTCATGTGTTTTACAGAGACGTGGTTACACTCACAGATCCCGGATGTAAACGTAGAGATACCTGGATTCAGGACTATAAGGGGAGACAGGGACGTGGAAAGCGGCAGGAAAAAGAGAGGAGGAGGAGTGGCACTTCTTGTTAATGAGCAGTGGTGTCACCCCAGGCACATTTATGTGAAGGAAAAGTGCTGCAGCCCGGACATTGAACTGTTGGCTGTCAGTATGAGACCTTATTATATGCCGCAAGAAATGAAGTGCGCTTTAATTGTTATCTTCTACATCCCTCCGTCAGCTGATGCAGCGGTGGCCTGTGACGTCATCGGCTCCACTGCGGCCACATTACTGGAGAAGCACCCAGATGCATTCATGGCCATCACAGGTGATTTTAACCATGTCTCAGTGGGAAAAACTTTACCCAACTTTCACCAGTGTGTTGACTGTCCCACCAGAGAAAACAAAACACTGGATCTACTGTATGTCAATGTCAGGGATGCATATAGTGCCACAGCTCTACCCCCCATTGGTAAATCAGATCACTGCAAGGTCATGTTAACACCCAAGTACGTCCCCCTTGTGCAAAGGCAGCCTGCTTATACACGAACGAGGAGGAGGTGGACACAGGAGGCTGCTGATGCACTGCAGGACTGCTTCAAGACGACAGACTGGAGCGTACTCTGTGAACCACATGGGGTGGACATATTGTAGACAATATGACTGACTGCATCACAGAATACAATAGATTCTGTGAAGACATGACCATGCCAGCTCAGACTGTACACTGCTTCAACAATAGACCATGGGTCACCAGTGACCTGAAAGCACTTCTGAACAAAAAGAAGAGAGCTTTTAGGGCTGGAGACAAGGAGAAGCTGAGGGGAGTGCAGCATGAGCTGAGAGAGATGCTGAGGAGGTGCAAGGACAATTAAAGGAGGAAGTTGGAAGAGAAACTCAGGCAAAAAACACTAAAGAGGTGTGGAAGGGAATGAAACAAATCACTGGGTACAAGGGGAGAGTCAGGCAGCCATCTGGGAGCCAGGAGAGAGCTGAGGAACTGAATCTGTTTTTTAATAGGTTCAACTCACAGTGTCACCCGAGCAACACAACCAGACCCCCCCACACCCCTCCCTACCCACGGTCCTGTGCAGAACTCCACCTCCCTCTTCCTCCTCCTCCTCCTCAGGGGGCACCAGGACCCTCCCTCACTTCACGGTGACTACAGATAAGGTGGAGAAACAACTGGAGAGACTCCGTCAGCGGAAGGCTTCAGGCCCGGATGGCATCTCCGCTGGGATCCTGAGGACCTGTGCCAACCAACTAGCTCCAGTACTGAAACACCTGTACAACCTGAGCCTGAGTCTGGAGAGAGTACCGGTGCTGTTGAAGACATCCTGCCTGGTTCCTGTCCCCAAGAAGTCATCTCCATCGGATCTGAATGACTACCGACCAGTTGCCCTCACATCTCATGTGATGAAGATCCTGGAGAGACTGGTCTTAGCCCACCTGAGGCCACAGGAGGAGACGTGGCTGGACCCTCTGCAGTTTGCATATCAGCCCCATTTAGGAGTTGAAGATGCTGTCATCTACCTGCTGCAACGAGCCCATCAGCACCTGGATGGTGGAGGAGATACTGTGAGAATCGCTTTTTTTTGATTTGTCCAGTGCCTTTAACACCATCCAGCCACTGCTGCTGGGCGAGAAGCTGCGGGGGATGGGGGTTGACAGCTCTGTGATCTCCTGGATTACCGACTACCTGACAGGCAGACCACAGTTTGTCCGGCTGGGCAGTGTCTTGTCTGGAGTGGTGGCTAGTGATATGGGAGCGCCACAGGGGACTGTGCACTCTCCTTTTCTTTTTACCTTATACACCACTGACTTTCAGTACAACACTGAGTCATGTCACCTGCAAAAATTCTCTGATGACTCAGCTGTTGTGGGGTGTATAAGAGGAGGAGAGGAGGGGGAGTACAGGGCACTGGTAGACAGATTTGTGGAGTGGATGGAACAGAATCACCTGAGGTTGAATGTCAGCAAGACCAGGGAGATGGTGATTGACTTCAGAAAGAGGAAGGCTCCTTCTCAGCCACTGCAGATTAGGGGGGAGGATGTGGGAGTGGTTGTAGACTACAAATATCTGGGTGTCAGAATCAGCAACGGGTTTGACTGGAGATCCAACACCGATGCTGCGCACAAGAAGGGGATGAGCAGACTATTTCCTGAGAAAACTGAGATCCTTCAACGTGTGCAGCAGGATGCTGGAGCTTTTCTATCAGACTGTTGTCGCCAGTGCCATCTTCTTTGCTGCGGTCTGTTGGGGTAGCAGTATCAGGGCCAGAGATACCAACAGACTTGACAAGATTATCAAGAGGGCTGGCTCTGTAATTTGTCTCAGACCGGAGACCTTTGAGACAGTGGTGGAAAGGAGAACACTAAATAAACTGCGATCCATCATGGACAATCCTGATCACCCCCTCCACCACACACTAGATAGACAGCGAAGCACTTTCTCCAGCAGACTACTACAGCTTCGTTGTAGAACGGCCAGGTACAGGAAATCTTTCCTGCCACATGCAATTTCACTGTACAATAACTCGCTATGATGTTGTATTCTGGTCATAGCTATGCTGCCACACTGCACCTTACAGACTAACTGGTACCTCACATTTTCCCTCTGCTCCTGATAGTCCTTTGTGCAATGGGATGATTCATGTGTTTATATGGGCCATCATATATTAAGCTATGATGTATATAGGTTCTATAGTCGTGTTTCTTTTTTACTTTCCAAGGGTAATCCCTTTGTCGTGTGTGTTTCTGTTGTTTGGCTGTCAACTGTCATGCTGCTGTTACACTGTAATTTTCCAGTTTGGGATCAATAAAGTACATCTATTTACATGAAGCATTTTTATTCCGATCAGGCTTTTAATCCGGTTACTTGTGTCCACGTAAAAATTGTCTTTTAGAGTGGCCAAAGTTATATAGCTCCCTCTCATGTGACCTCTCTGGCTTGCCTCATGTTCTCAACTGCAGCAGTTACTTCTGGATTGGCATACATCTCACCATATCTAGCAAATGCAGTCCATTCAGTCCGGATGAGCTCATGCCACTTCAAGTAAGAGACACACTGAGTAGACCTGACACTCTGGCTGTCATCCATCATAATTGTGAGGGGTTGCCATGTCACATTGACATCAAGAGTCATCATGAACTATGTTTAGCAGATGTTTTGTGCCTCAAAGAAACTCATCTACAGGGCTCCTTTGTTGCAGAGAGTCTCCATCTGGATGGCTACAACAGGTTTAAACGCAATAGACATGAATCATACAAATTTTCCTCAGATGGCCAGGAAAAGTGGTGGTGGAGTTGCCATGTTAGAAATCACATTATGGTGAAAGAAAAACGGTATATACATAATGTAACTGATCTTGAATTTGTGGCTTTAAATGTTGGAGGTCCAGAGAGTGTGATGGTTGTAGCTGTGTACAGACCCCCGGACTACAGTTTGACACCATTTCTGAAAAATCTGGTAAGTCTTTTGGATGTGTGGCACATCATGGACTGTCCCATCATTATGTGTGGTGATTTCAATGAAAACAGTGGAGGTAAGCCAGTTTCAGTCCACAGGATTCGACCAACTAATCACTTCTCCCACAGACAAGAACCCTCTACTTGACCTTCTCTTTTCCAGGGAAGAGAGACGTCTTTGTTCAGGTGTGTTGAGAACATATGTTAGTTATTACAGTCCTGTTTTCTGTGTAGTGGTCAGTAATAATCCTTGAAGATGTTGGCAGATTTTAAGTCCTAAAAAAGTGTTTTTCATAACCGTGTTGGTAATAACAGTAAATATGTCATGACCACACAGTAGTGGATTTGAGTCTAATAAGCATTATTTACTTGAAAATCATGTTTAATTAAAAGATTACATTTCAGAAGGATTTTTTTTTTTAAATCAGGAAGATATGACTCTTTATATTATAAAAAAATATAAATATTTTATAATCATTTTTTCTGCGATCACAGAGCCTGAATCAACATACATCGGCCGGGATCATGGGTCCCAAGAAAGCTCAGCAGACTGAGGAGGTGGACGATATTAAAAGATCACTCGACTTCTTGGCTGAAGAGATTTCTGCTGTTAAGCTGCAGCAAAAAAACATCCTTGGCCTGCTCTAGGAGGTGAAAGCGCTGCAGATCCAGAATGTTAAGAAGGACAAGAGGCTGGCGTATCTGGAGAGCAGAGTGTCGGACCTGGAGCAGTACACTCGGGTGAACGATGTGATCATCACTGGGCTCCACATTAAACCCCGATCATATGCTCGGGCGGTGGCTGTGGACAGCGGAGGAAGGCTCGACGTGCTGGAAGATGAATCCACGGAACAACAAGTGGCGGCCTTCCTGCAGTCCAAAGGAATCCAGCTGGACACCATTGAGGCCTGCCACCCTCTGCACAGGAAAAACAGCGATAAACCGGCTGTGATCATGAGGTTTGTGAATAAAAATCAAGACTGCGCTGCTAAAACAAGGTAGGAAACTGAAAGGAACAAACATTTACATAAACGAGCACCTCACAAAAGAAAACAGAAATAGCCAGAAAAGCAAGACACCTGAGAAAGCAGAAAAAAAAAAATATACATAAAATTAAATGTATCACCTGAAGAAGCCAAGGTCATTAACATCCGTAATATTATGGAGCTGGACAAATATCAATGAATATTATGAACTGGAGTCGACAGCAACAAGAGACAACTGTAGGACACTGAAGGATTATACTCATCTGCAACAGGACATTTAACAACATGAAACAAAAAAGATTAACAAACAGGAACTGAAAGTTTTTGAATATACCGATCACAACCCACAGGACGTAGAATATAAGAGACCCTGATAATTTATTTAGCTCCATCAATAATGACTGCAGTTACTACATGGATGAACAGTTTAACACAATGGTCACATCTGTTGTCAATATTTCTATGATCCACTTCAACAGCAGAAGTCTATGCCAACTTTAACATTAAAGATTAAACTTATGTAAATAAAGAGCCATTCAATATTGTGGCAATATCAGACGTGGCTCAGTGAAGAGAAAGGAGTGGATTTTACCATGGATGGCTATGAATTAAATTATATAAATAGAAAAGTGAAAAAAGGAGGAGTTGCAATGTATGTTGACAAGAGCTTGAAATACAAGGTTGTTGAAAATCTGTCAGTAACTGTGGATGATTTATTTGAATGTATTACAATAGAAATCTGTCTGGACAATGAAGAATATAGGTTCAGGTTCCTTTATTTGTACCCGTAGGTAGATTTGTTTTGCAGTTGGTGACATCCATATTTACAAGCCACTAATTACATTCAACAGACACAAACACAGGCACACATCTTACAAAATAGGTAAATATAAAATATGTACAATATAATTTTTATAGCTTGTTCAACTCTGACAGCAGCAGGGACAAAGCTGTTTTTGTAGCGCTGGGTTCTACTTTTTGGGACAGCAAACCTCCGTCTGGAGGGAAGAAGCTGAAAGTTGCAGTGCAAAGGGTGGGAGTCATCATTTAAAATAGAGTCGGCCATCCTCTGTACTTGTCTGGTGTACAGGGATGTCAGGCTCAGCTGTGACTCACCAAGCAAACGACTGGACCATCTGACTACCTGATCCAAGGATTTCCTCTGTTTCAGTTTTATCTGACCAAACCATGACATTAAAGAAAAGGATAAAACAGATTCAATAAAAGCCCGATAGAACAGTCATTATGGTTCGGTCAATTTAGAAGCGTGCAAGTTTCCTCAAACAATGCAAATTTTGCTGACCCTTTTTGCACACCCTTTCACAGTTCACCTCAAAGTTCAATCCACTATCAATAATTGTCCCAAGATATTTGTACGATTGTACACATTCGGTGGTCTGGCCTTTTAGTATGGTGACTTTGTGCCTGGGAGTTTTCCTCCTAAAGTCAATAATCATATCTTTCGTTTTTGTTGTATTCAGCTGCAGGTAGGAATCCTCACACCAGTGAACAAAGTCATCAACTACTGGGCCGTGGCCACTCTCACCATCCTGGAGGAGACTGACAATGACTGAGTCATCAGCATACTTTATAATGTGTCTGTTGTCATGTCTGCTCCGACACATGTTTGTGTACAGGATGAAGAGTAGTGGTGACAACACACACCCCTGAGGAGAGCCAGTAGAAGAGCACTTTAGGTCAGACAATGTGCCATTGACCCTTACTCTCTGCGTCCTGTTGGTTAAGAAATCAACAGGTATAATATAGTAGTGAGTTGTGTATATAGAACACCTGGATCAAACATTGGCTTATTTAAGGACTGGATGGAAAAAAATGTATGCAAAACTAACTCAAAGTTATGTTCATCTGCGGGGATTTCAATATAGATCTTATGAATTCAAAACAGTTTGACAGAAGAATTTATCAACACAATGTACAGTATGGGCTTACATCCAACAATTACCGGACATAGCAGAATCATGTCACACAGTGCTACACTAATAGATAACATATTCACAAACATTATGGAAAATAATATCAGGGGTGGGCTTTTATTGAATGATATCAGTGACCACCTGCCGATTTTTGTTGTCTATCAATGTGAATATAGGAAGAAAAAGTATACCAAAAATATTAAATATAAAAGAATAAGAACTGAAGAATCTATGTATTTACTGGCAAAGGAATTAATAATACAAGACTGGAAGATAGTTTATGATGAAAGTGATATAAATAAAGCATATGATAAATTTTTACAAATATTTCAATCATTGTACAATAAAAACTGCCCTATAAAACAATACAGTGACAGACAAAACAATATTCCTTGGGTCACCAAGGGATTACTAAATGCATGTAAAAACAAGAATACATTATATAAACAATTCATTAAGTGCAGAACAGTATAGGCTGAGATCAAATATAAAAGATATAAAAATAAGCTTACTAATATAATGAGGACTTGTAAGAAAGAATATTACAACAGAATATTAGAGGATGATAAAAATAACTTAAGAGGAATATGGCAAGTACTCAATGGGATTATTAGTAATCGACCTTAGAATGCCAATTGTCCAGAATATTTTATTGAAAATGTCAATTTGATAAATAATATGGAGGATGTGGTCAGTGGTTTCAATAAATTTTTGTAAACGTTGGTCCTGAATTAGCAAAATCAATAGTGACACCAGAAACAAACAACAGTAGTTCTGTAAATGAAATGGAAGATAGAAATCCAAACAATCTTTTTGGGTGCAGTTACTGAAAAGGAAATTATTGAGACTGAGTAAATTTAAGAACAAAAAAAAAAAAAAAAAAAAAAAATCAACGGACTGGAATGAAATTGACATGACAATAGTGGAAAAAAAAATAGTTGAAGGAACTGTTAAACCACTCACCCACGTCTGTAACCTGTCATTTCAAACTGGTAAATTTCCAAACAAAATGAAAATAGCAAAAGTAATACCACTATACAAAACAGGAGACAGTCATTTCACAAATTACAGGCCAGTCTCTTTACTCTCAACTCTCCAAAATACTTTAAAAAAATCTTCGCTAAGAGACTGGATGATTTCATTGAAAAACACAACCTTCTTACAGACAGCCAGTATGGTTTTAGAGCAGATAAATTTACATCTTTGGCACTGATCGAACGTATTGAAGAAATTACTAGTTGTACAGATTAAAAACAAAAAAAAGTTTGCTGTAGGAATATTTATAGATTTAAAGAAAGCTTTTGACACCATTGACCACAGAATTCTACTAAGGAAACTGGAAAGGTATGGGATAAGAGGGGTCGGACTGAGTTGGGTGGAAAGTTATTTAAGTAACAGACAATTTGTAGAAATTTGTGAGCACAAATCACCCTTCATGGACATCACCTGTGGTGTGCCCCAGGGGTCAGTTTTGGGACCCAAACTCTTTATTACCTCCGCCAGGCCGAAAGGCCAGGAGGAGGTTATGTTTTTGCCGGGGTTTGTCTGTCTGTCTGTCGGTTAGCAAGATAACTCAAAAAATCTTGGACGGATTTCCATGAAACTTTCAGGCGTTGTTGGAAATGGTACAAGGAAGAACTGATAAAATTTTGGGGGTGATCCGGTTCACCGTCTGGATACAGGAATTTTTTAAAGCATTTTTCATTCAACACTGACATACAGCCATTTTCAACATGTGCGCAGGCGCAATGGAGGGCGCTGGTCGTCGTGTCTGCAACACAAACTCTGCGTTCAACGTTTTAGGCACAAAAGGACGCGGAAAACACTGCTGGCCTGGGCCCGCCAGCGTGCAACTGCAAAACCTCACACGGGCAGCTGTCCGCCGACGGATTCTTTGGCAGAAATTCCCCGGCCAGCCATAGGAGCTACGCATTTGGCAGAAATTCACCTGCCAGCCATAGGCGCTGCGCAAAAACGAGCTCTCTGCCGGCGAAGCTTCTAAATTGTCGTTTGCCGCGGAGCGCAACCCCCAAAACAATAATATTGTAGCGAACTCAATATGAGCACCCTATTTGGCTTGCCAAGTGGGTTGACCCTATTGGCGACAGAGGTAGAGTGCGGGACTCCGGAGTGGGAGGCGTGAGTTCGAACCTCCCGGTGGGACGTCGCCATGTCGAGCAGCACGTTACAATATAATATAAAACCCACGGCAACCTGTCTACCCAATTTGCATCCGTCAGTGGAGGAGATGGACGCAACACTTCAGTTTATTGCCTCCGCCAAGGAGGCAATGCTTTTACTACTGAACCACTAATCCTATCACTATCAGATTGATTGCCATTGATTAATTGTGTGTTTATTGCACTGTCCCTGTCAAATAAACAAATAACCATTGTGAATCCAATTGCTAGTCATATGTTTACATGCTCAAGGAATGTGAAAACGTACACACAAACACTGTATGGGGGGGAATTGTGGCGCTTGGCGGAGGTCTAACTAACTAACCTGCACTTATATAGCGCTTTTCTAGTCACAAAGACCACTCAAAGCGCTTTCACTAATACTAACCCTCTATTCTAAGGGCCTATAGGAAACATATCTAGGGACAATTTAGAACAGCCAATTAACCTAACATGCATGTCTTTGGATTGTGGGAGGAAACCGGAGCCCCCGGAGTAAACCCACGCAACACAGGGAGAACATGCAAACTCCACACAGAAAGGTTCCAACCCCTGCCAACCTGGGGATTCGAACCAGGAACCTTCTAGCTGTAAGGCAACAGTGCTAACCACTGCACCACCGTGCTGCCCGGTCTGCGCTCTCCGAGTGCTTTTCTAGTCTTGTATATAAATGACATGCCAAGTATCAAACATTCTGAAATTTATTTGGTTTGCGGATGACAAATATCCTTTGCACTGGTGAGAATTTGCAGCAGGTTTTAGAGGTGGTCACAACTGAAATGAAAAGGTTAACGCAGTGGTTCAACAAAAAATTCTCTAAATCTGAAAAAAAAAAAAAAAGATTATGTTGTTTGGAAATTATAAAATAAATCATGAAATAATGGTAACGCTAGATGATACCAGAATAGAAACAGTACAGGAAAATAAGTTTCTGGGGGTGACGCAAGACAAAATCTGCTGGAAACCTCACATCATCCACATCCAGGCCAAGTTGGCAAAATGAATAGGGATACTGGGGAAGACGAGACACATCTTGGACTATAAATCATTGTTCTTACTGTACAATTCATTGTTTCTACCTTATCTTAACTGTGTAAAAGTCTGGGGAAACACCTACAAGACCAACCTACAGTCAATATGCACATTACAAAAAAGAGCTATAAGGATAATAAATAATGTAGGATATAGAGACCATACCAATTTGTTGTTTTTAAAGTCACATGTCATGTGTGGCCGAGCCTACGCAAACAAGTAAAAGAGTGGGATGCAGCCTGCGTGACGTGCCAACGAGCCAAGGTACACAGACACACGAAGGCTCCCTTGGAGCCGTTTCGGGTACCGGCTAAGAGGTTCAACCATGTTCACGTGGACCTCGTGGGCCCCCTCCCGCCATCACAGGGGTGCACGCACCTCCTGACAGTGGTGGACCGCACCACGTGCTGGCCAGAAGCAGTCCCACTGGCGGCAACCACGTCCGCAGATGTAGCACGCGCTTTTTTAACAGCATGGGTGGCGCGTTTTGGAGTCCCGTCTGACATTACGTCCGACAGGGACCCTCAATTTGTTTCTGAACTCTGGTCCGTGATGGCCCGCAGCCTGGGTGTTACAATTCATCGCACAACCGCATACAACCCACAGGCCAATGGGTTATGTGAGCATTTTCATAGATCACTGAAAGCAGCACTCAGGGCTTCACTGACTGATGCAAATTGGGTGGACAGGTTGCCGTGGGTTTTATTGGGGTTGCGCTCCAAGCCAAAAGAGGATCTGAAAGCTTCCCCGGCAGAGCTGGTTTTTGCGCAGCCCCTACGGCTGCCCGGGGAATTTCTGCCAGATAATCCCGCGCCGGACAGCTGCCCGTCTCAGCGTTTGCAGCGTAGCGCAAACACAGGCACGCTGCCGGGCCCGGCCCACCACTGTTTTCCGCGTGTTTTTGTGCCTAAAACTTTGAAGAACGCAGAGTTCGTGTTCGTCAGACAACGCCCACCACCCTCCATTGCGCCCACCCTATGATGGACCGTTCGGAGTGTTGGAAACAGGGGATAAGCGTTTTGTGCTAGACTTGGGGGGGTAGATGGGAGAAAATTGGCATAGACAGACTCAAACCCGCCTTTGTAGTGGCGGATGAGCCAAGTGCTGTTGGCGAGGGCCCCTCGGCGTGGAAGATCCCCACGGAGAACTCCCCAGGGGAACGATTCATCAGAGCAGCCACATGGACAGAGCAACCCCCCCCCCCCCCACGGCTCACCCGCAGTCGGACACACTCCCAGCAGCCCCCCACCGGCACAGCAGCGCCACAGAGGCAGTAAACCCCAGTTACAGCAGATATGGGAGGAGACTGAAGCCGAAACAGCATGTGGACTGATATTCTATTGTTCTAAGATGCTGGGGGGGGGGGGGGGGCGGTATGGAAGTCAGTCTGTTCTGTGCTTGTGAGATGCGAGTGTGTAATAAATCGTTTGACATGAAGCTGCCTCTTCATTTACAAACTCCACACTGGGCGATGCGGTGGCGCAGTGGTTAGCACTGCACCAGCACAGCAACTCACCCTTGGCCATGGGATCCCTGGTTCGATCCCAGCCCCTGACCAACAGTGATCTGTGTGGAGTTTGCATATTTTCCCCGTATCTGCGTGGGTTTACTCCGGGATTTCTCCGGTTTCCTCCAACAGGCCAAAAACATGCAGGTTAGCTTAATTGGAGACTCTAAAGTGTCCCTAGGTGTGAATGGTTAAGGGATAGCGCCGTACAGTGGCTGCTTCATCCATCCAGGTGGATGCCCTCAATTTCCCCTCTGGGGATCAATAAAGTATACAAAATCAAAAAAAAAAAAAAAAATTAAAAAAAGTTCATCAATTTAGTTAAATTTAAGACAGCACAAGTCATGTACAGGGCAATTAATCAACTCCCAACTAATATACAAAAAAAATTTAAGTCTCCTTTCAAATTATAAGCATTCTTTTTTTTTAAACTTTACAAAACCCAAGATACGAACAATTAAGAAAAGTATGTGCATATCTGTCTGTGGGGTGGATTTGTGGAACAGTCTGGAGCCGGAACTGAAACTATGTACAAACAGAAATCAATTCAAAAAGAGGTATAAACATTATTTGCTGAAAGAATATATGTTAGAAGGGTAGGATTTATATGTACGATTCACTATGCTCACTCTGGGACACTATGGAATGGTGGGTGGGACAGCACTTTGTATATTTGTGTTGTTTGGGGCTGGTTTTGATGTATGGACTGTATGTATGTTGGGATGGATAGGTGGTAATGTTGATATGTACAAAATATAGTTATTTACGTGGGGTCTTAAATGTGGTAATTTGTATATATTTCACATGGGTTGTATTTATAGAAAAGAGGAATTGGAATTAAGTGTTCACTTCTTCCTTCTCCCTTTTGAACACTGTATATTGTTACTTTATTGCACTTGTCATTTGTTTTGTTTTACTTTTTTGTTCGAAATAAAGTATCTAATGAATTTAAATTAAATTGTCTTGATCAGTATATTATTCTGGTCTTTGCATTTGTGTTTAGATAATTCAATTCTGGATCATGAGTACAATGGGAGGCAGAGCTTTCAGCTATGAAGCTCCTTTCCTGTGGAACCAGTTACCAATCTGGGTTCGGGAGTCAGACTCAATCTCTGTTTTTAAGAATAGGGTAAAACCTTCCTCTTCAATATAGCCTACGATTAGGGAGGGATCTTGTGTCTCTTAACCCTCCCTTTGTTTTGCTGTTAATAGAGTTAGACTGCCGGGTGACCTCCAATAATGTACTTGGCTTCTCTCTTAATTTTTGCTCTTTTTATGTCTGTTCTTTTCATCTTCTCTATAACTGCTTCTACAGCTGCTTGCAGCTTAACTTCCCTCACTATGTAACACCAACATCTTAGGCCAGATGTGATACTTACGTCTTCCTCTTCCAGTCAGGTCCTGTTAAGGCCCTTTTCCACTAGCCCCGCTTAGCTCAACACGGCACGGTTCAGCCCGCGTTTGTAGCTTTTCCCACTAGCCCCAGCACAGGTTAGCAGGCGTTATTTTCGTGCCTGATCGAGGGCAGGGTACAACCGTGCTGAGTTGTGCCAAGATGTGACGTCAGACTGGTCGCCACTGATTGGTCAGGTCATAACGTCACAAAAGCGACCGTCTTCTGATGAATCTACACGACTGCCATTAGTAAAGTTGGTCAGCGTGTAACCGCAGTGGGCGGCTTTATTTTCAGTATTTGAGTATTTTCGGTATTTATTTTCATTTTCAACAATGGCTTCGCGTAAGGGTGTTCCATGGTCAAATGAGGTGCGGTGTCTGTGTGTACTGGCCGACGACCACATCCAGCGCAAGTTAGACGGAGCAACGTGCAATGAAAAAAATATACCAGCAGGTCTCCGAACACATGGCAGCACAAGGGCACAGCCGGACT
The DNA here is from genome assembly GCA_020510985.1 of Pholidichthys leucotaenia. Taxonomy (NCBI): domain Eukaryota; kingdom Metazoa; phylum Chordata; class Actinopteri; order Cichliformes; family Pholidichthyidae; genus Pholidichthys; species Pholidichthys leucotaenia. The sequence continues at coordinate 448,039,005 of CM035839.1, read as the reverse complement.
GCCAAACAGTGTCGGGAGAAACTCAAAAAAAATGAAGTGCGATTACCGTGCAATAAAGGACCACAACAACCGAAGTGGTGCGGACCGGAAGGGGTTCGAGCAGATGGACACCATCTACGGACATCAGCCGGCTAGCAATGGCCGAGCCATTGGGCTCGACACGGCCTCGCCATCGGAATCTGTTGACAGTGTTTTTTTATAGTGTGTTTTTTCGCTAATATATTCATTCGGTGAGCAGCTCACTTTTAAGCAATAAAGAAAGTTGTTCGATTGTGGATAATGGTTATTAGAGATGATCGCTAGTCAGCTACATCGCAGCAAACCGTGGAATCACGCTTTTCTTTGAAGTATTCATGTGAACAATACGCTGAAATAAGCTTATGTATCCTGGTTAAAAACTTTTTTTCTTTTCTGTATATGTTGCACTTTGGTGCTGTGTTTTATTGTGTGCATTTTCCTTCTAGAATCACTTAACATCCCAGGGGTCCGCCTCACTGGACCGCCCCGACTCCTGCGTCTGACGGAGCACCAGAATCTGTGCCGACACCAGTGTCAGCATCATCAGCATCCGGCATGTCACGGTCAAGTGCTGGTAAGGCACAATAAACATAAGATTACCACCCGGTTGTTTTTATTTGATTGTTATTTCCGATCGCCGCATATTAAGGACTTTTATTTGTCCGTGTACAAAACATTCTGGGGTGGTCAGTTGTCGGTGTTCAACAACACAGTCCCATTTTTAGGTGTGGTGGTGTGTTGGTGGAAATACTGTTGTAAGTCAAAAAAAACCAACAAAACAGATACAGCACATGAACTGACTTTCAAAATCAACATGCTTCATTGAAATGCTTCACGTCAGCTTTATTAAACCATTTTTATTAACCCATTCAGATTTGAGGCCACAATACAAAGAAAATCTTTTAAAGATAGCCCATCCATCCCTCTTTTTCCACTTAATCCTTTTCGGATTGCAAGGGGGGGGGGGGGGATGTAGCCTATCACAGCACCCCGGGAGTTGCACAATCCACTCTACTGAAGTGCAGCAACATGACAGTTGAGCTTAAATACAGCAAAGCATATATAATAGTCACATCCCACCACAGGCTTTCACCAGTGTAATTCCATAGTATATGTTTTTGATATGTTTAGATCCAGCATTATCTAACCACCATGACTTTCTGTCTTTCATCTAGCCAAGAGGAAAAGGTGCAACACCATCTCCGACCTAGCATCAGTGATGACACAGATGCATGGTGATGAGATGAGTCTCCAGGAGAGGCTCCATGAACAGCAGGAACGACACCATCAACAGCAAAAAATACTGTATACAATGAGCAGTACATGCAGCATTTAACTGAGGTTGCAGCAAACGCGCGGGTAGCCCAGGAGCAGGAAGCCGCCTTCCGAAGGGAGGAGCTGAGAGACTGCTTCCTTCAACCGAGCCTTCTTGACAGTTCGGGAGGCTAGTCGAAGCACTGAGTGGTCGCCGTTTGTAACCATGTCTCGTAATGTTTTTTTTGGAGGGGAATATTGGTTATGTAATAAAATGGTAGTGTTTTGGATCAAAGTGTGGTTTGTCTGTTATAACACTGGATGAGAAAACCGAATTACATACAAATTCCATTGCCTAGTCTGATCAAAATTAGATTAGATTCAACTTTGTCATTACACATGTATGAATACAAGGTAACGAAACAGTTTAGCATCCAATCAGAAGTGCAAAGGACAGCAGTGCAGTATATACGGTAATTAACAGTATGTGCAATTTAAGCAAATATATGCAGCAGTGCAGAAAGTTAAAAGTACTGTTATGTGCAAATAATGTGCAATAAGTTAGATGTAGTTATGCAGTTATGTACAGGTGAGGATGGTAAAAGATGATTGTAAGAGAGTCAGCGGGGAACTAAGTTCAATAACGTGACAGCTGTTGGAAAGAAACTGTTCCTAAACCTGCTGGTTCTAGTCCGAAGGCTTCTGAAACGTCTTCTGGAGGGGAGAAGCTGGAACAGTCCATGAGCAGGATGGTTGGAGTCCCTAAGAATGCTGCGTGCCCGGCGCAGACATCTTTTCCTGTAAACGTCCTCTATAGCTGGAAGCGGAGTCCCTGTGATGCGTTGGGCGGTTTTCACCACCCGCTGCAGTGCCTTGCGGTCAGCTACAGAGCAGCTCCCATACCAGAGTGTGATACAGTTGGTCAGGGTGCTCTATCACGCAGCAGTAGAAGTTGCCCAGGATGTCAGTTGACAGATTGTTCTTCAATGTCCTCAAGAAGAAGAGGCGCTGATGGGCCTTCTTGATCAGAGATCAGATCAAAATGCTTCTGTTCATCCTGTCTGGTGTCAACCGTTGTAATGGTAATGTAATTCTTAACAACGAAACAAATGTTTTTGTAAGCTTTGTTCTTTTATTGAAATATCAAAAAATTAGCACAGCTGGATCCAGTTCTCCACATTGGGTACAGTTTTTATGTTAACTTATAAGTTGTACAGTTTGACTTTAAATTCAGTAGACACTGATAAAGGTAAAAGTCAAAGTAGGTAAAAAGGTAAGTACATGTAAATTGAATGTTCTATCGGCATTCCAAATTCAGAGAATTTCAATACTTTGGATGTACTGAATATAAAAGTCATAGGTTTTTCACTGTCATGTCAACGTTTGGAACAAAAGTATTGGTATTTTCCCTTTATATGATGGTAGACTCCTAAACTGCCCTAGGTTTGAAAAAAAAAAATATATAGAATTTGGTGTTGGCCAGTGTGACAATGTTGCAGTATTTAATATGAATAAAAAAAGTTTCATCTCAATTTCAAGGTCATTTTGCAGTTACAAACCAAAAGTGACTTGTCTAGTTGCTGCATTTTTCTCAGAGTTTCTCCAGTGTTTTAGCATGTAATTACCCGTCACTTAACAGTTAACCCTTAAATAACAGCAGACAGATTGGCAAAGGATACACAATTGTGTTTCTGTTGCCCACAACCGTTGTGACCCACAGGTTGTGGTGCTACATTTGTATGTGTGTGCTTTTTAAAAATAGTTACACTTATTTTGTAAGTACAAGTGGGATAGGATTAAATTGAAATATAACCCGTTTCTAAACATAATTCCTACGTCAATTTGCAGTTCCATCAAAGCAAAGGCGAGTTATGTAGCTGCTGCATTTTTTGGCAGACAATTTCTCCGGTGTTTTAGCATGTAATTACCCGTCCCTTAAAAAAAATAACCCTTATGAAAAACAGAGGAGACGTAGATGAAAAGTGCACAACATTTTATTTATAAAACAGACGTTTGACATATGTACACACATGAATAATGACCACATTCTATGTATAATTATTGGTACACAAGTACTGCATCACAGCATCTCATATCTCCACCATGGTCCTCTGCTCCCTCTGCTGCTGAAACCACTACTTCATCTGCTGCATCATCCAATGTAGTGTCAAAGTCCTCTCCATGAGTCTCAGATTATGCAGTGCACAACAAATCACAATGGATTTCACCAGTTCGATGTCAGTTATTCCGTTTTAAAAGGCAGCGCCACCTTCCCTTCAGCCTGCCGAAAGCATTCTCCACAGCCACCCGTACTCGACTGATGGTGTGGTTGAACGTGTGCTGTTCTTCAGTCAGTGGTCCGGTGTCATGGAATGCTTTCAACAGCCAGTTTTGCAGTGGATAAACAGTCTCCGAGGATGAAGTAGCCCACACGTACCGCACCAATGTTCCTGATGTTAGGTGGGAAGAGGTTTCCCTGACTGGCTAACTCCCACAGCGTGGACAGTCTCAGCACCCTAGCATTGTGCATGCTCCCTGGCAGCCCAGCAAACCATAATCCTTCAAGGTGTTGTTGATGGAAAGGGTTTGTTCTGGAATGTGAGTGCCAGCCTTTACGATTAAAGGAGTCGGTGTGATATTGTGTTGGTGCAAGGATGGCTATGTGGAAGCCATCGATGGCACCAACGCACAATGGTAGCCCCCACCGATTCACGATGTAGGCTGACATTTCCGTGAACCTCCCTTCATCGGGAAAATGAAGCAGTTCTGGAACCAGCAATGACTCTGCTGCTGCACAAAAGCCCTGCACACACCTGCACACCGTTGTGATGCTGACCCCAAACAGATGTCCAATACTGCGGTACTCTGAACCGGTAGCAAGCTTCCACAGTGCAATGGCCACTCTCTTCCTCAGCGGCACACATAGGTGGAACGTCGTATCTTGCCGCTCCATGCATGGACGCAATTTGTGACACAGGTAGGTAAAAGTGTCCTTGGACATCCGGAAATTCTGCAACCACTGCGTGCTTGAGAAGCTGGGAACAATATCCTCCCACCACTGCGAGGTACGGTTTACTGTCCAGGCCGACTGTCTGCAGCGATTGTTTTGCAACAACGCAGCCAACTGAAATGCGCACACACACACACACACACACACCATACATAAGGTAATGCCTTTAATGCCGATAACCTGTCAACATCAAAATGCTGTAAACAACAATAATATCACTAAAATGACAACAAAGCATTAGCATGCGTTAGCTTACCGACATCTGCTCCCTCCTCTGCCGGGTAGTTAACCTCACCATTGCAGCTTCATATTCTGCCGTGGCAACCATGAGTCTCCTGTACTGCTCCAATGCGTTTTGTCTCAATGCACATCATCTTCTCTGGTAAAACTCTCTGGCCTTCATTGTGAGAAAAAGCCACAGAGCTAGCAATGTGTAAATCCTCCGCTCGTAATCCTCATTTTCTTTGTTGTTGTGGAGGATTCGGTCGCGTGCTTTACGTCAGGAGAGGGTGGCGCCACCTCGCTGTTATAGAAATCCCACCCACCCCATCTTTGCCCGGCTGTAATGGAGACAACCGAGGCCGAACCGTGTCGTTGTGAATCGAGACGTGGTGAGGCGAGCTGGGCTAGTGGAAAAGAGCCTTTACTGGAGTTCACAGTTCCCTGGGAGGAGTGCATGGAAGAGACTAATGAACGCTAACAGCTCAAACACCAACAGCTGGTGAAACAGTGCCAGAGGAGTGGTTGGAGAGCATACTGTGAGCCCATAGGTGAGATGTTGAGGTTTTGCTGCCCGCTCCCTGTGCAAAATTTACACTCTCCTTAGCATCAAAGGAGCTGCTAAAAGGAAGGCCATCAAATCTGCCACCGAGGCTGCAGAAACAGCTTCTCGGTGGCTATGGATTAAGAGGTCTGAATCGTGGGCCAATGCTGCTGGCACACAAGTCAGTAGGGCTGGGAACGATCCCCAATTTCCAGAATCAATTTGATTCCGATTCTTGAGATTCTGAATCAATTCGATTCCGATTCAATCCCGATTCGGTCTGGGGAATTACCATTTTAATAGCCATTTTACTTCCCATGAAACAAAAATCTTTGAGACCTAATGCTGCAAATTGTACCAAGAATCTTCTAACTTTGTTAATACATAAATTATCACATATAGAACTTACCCAAAATCAGTTACAATAATGCACTTTTTATTATTTAACTTATTTCATAGAGTGCTCACAGGTGCTTTCTTTAGTGCAAAGGGTGTGTCGTGTCAAGTTCACCACCCAGAGTAAGTAAACAAATTCAATGCATGAACCATGCATAAATAATCTCACTGTATTTCAGTCCCTCCAGGATTTTGTCAACTGTTTTTGTGATTGTTGTGGTCCAAAAAGCCTGGATTTGTGGGAGCTTTTCCAAAAAGTTATGGCACTTGTAGAGTTTTTTGCACTCAAAGTTGTGAGAGGAAGTACAAATTTTAAAGCTGCTGCTTTTGCCATAGTTTACAGTGATGCTATTCTATGTTACACCACAAGAAAAGCACAGGATTGCCAAAAATTTCGTGTTAAACAGTGATTTGTTTAGAATTAAATGCTCAGTAAAATTGTAAAAAAAAAAAAAAGACCAATATTGTGTTCTTGCTGAGAACTTAAGAAATAAAAGAATTTGTCATTACAACAACTAAATTGCATTGAATGCATGTTAGTCTGGAGAAAATGATGGCAGCACCTCCTTGAATCTTGAATTTGAAGGTCTTCTGTGCTGAAATCCACATGAAGCAGGGATGCTCCTCCACCGACGACCTCTGACCTTCAGAAGGCCTCAGTGAGAATGAAGCTTCCAGTCTTCACACATCTGAAGGCAGATAAAAAATAGATTTCAAAGTAAAATTAACATTCATATTTTTAGATCGCCACACCACAGTAGGGTTTAATAATTTAGTTTTTTTTAATATTTTAACTACAAATTAACTTTCAATGTTTGAAAAGGGTTGCAATTCATTTCCTGAGAAGGTTTGTTCATTTCAGTTTAGTTCTACTGAATAAAAATAGCTTGTTGTACTGCAGCCTTTATTAATTTTATTGTGATTTATTCTTTTCACATCTCTTACTTAAGTGGCAGAAGTCCATAATCTCATAAAATATACCTTAATTCTGCATTTATTCACAGCGCTTAACCAACAATTCTGTGCCCATAGTTTGTAAAAGAAACCATCATGCCAGATAAATTAATTGACACAAATGTTAAAACAAATGATATTATACTTACAGTCTCAGCAGCTCCAAGTCTCCCTCTGCTTCACGGGTTTCAATGTCCGCGCATTTTCCGTTTATCAGTCGTCAACTTTATGTTCCAACACAGCGCTACATGGAGTAAAAGTCCATTTATCCCCGCTTTATGAAAAATATTAAGCTGTTGAGGACAATCTTTACGGTGACTTTTGCTGCTAAATTAAGAGACACACGTTATTCACTCCGCTCGTGTAAACACGAAAGACGTGTGCACGCGCCGCAGGGAACAGAAGTTTTATGAAAAATATTCAGAAGCTGTTGAGGACAGTCTTTATGGTGACTTTTGTTGCTAAATTAAGAGACACACGTTATTAACTCCGCTCGTGTAAACACGAAAGACGCGTTTACACGAGAATCATTTGTTCTCAAACGATGAGAACCGTTTTAACACCACAGAAGAAGAACTAGCATATCCGTTAGCTTGCTAGCTCTGTTAGTGCGTCGGTTGTTTATGGTTCTCTGCCATTGTTCCTGGCTCACTGACCCGGTTTCAACCCGATTATACTCAGACGTTCACAAACGTAAAAATCTCATTAAAATATATTATATTAAAAGATCGATCCATGGATTTTGTGGATCGATATCGGCTCAGTCAAACGTGGATTGATCCATATCGATATATTGATCTTTTGAACCCACCCCTACAAGTCAGGGTCTGAAATTCTGGCTGGGTCGGCTGATTGAGGGCGTCTGATGTTGTGAGACCTGAAACACCTGATATCAGGAAACGTCACTGATGTGTTCTGGTGCATCCATGGATGTATCTATTCACCCTCACCTACCTCAAGCTAAATATCAGTTTCTGTCAGGTGAGGACTGGGACCAGAATTCAGGTCCCAGGTATCAGAAACCACCACTGTTTTGGTAGGCCAAGACTAACAATGCAGATATTGAATTGGTTTTAATCCTGCTACCAACCTTCAGCTGGCAGTAAAATAGAAGTGCAACTCATGACCATTTTGCTAGTCAGTCTATTGATTATTGAAATGATTGACTAATCTCATAAATGTGGTGGTGCTGTTCCTTTCTTCACCTATTCATCAAAACAAGAGCAAGCCATATAGCAGCACTGATATCAATATACTGTCATGTTCTGAGCTCAGATCCTTATTTTATGTGTCAGTATTCATCTAAAATCTGTGTCTGGTTATTTTCTGTACTTGCGTTGTGGTTTACCTTTTGTTCCGCGTGGGGTAGAGGCCAGACTAAAGGCTTCAGATTTTATGTTTCAAGCTACATCCACAATTAACAAGGTAAGCATTCTACATAAAGTGTTAGCTATTAGCATGTTAGCTACTGCAATGATACTGCTGTACTAATGTCTGTTTACGGCTGTCTTAGGTGTTTTGACGCCATTGTCAGTCTCAGTTTCAAACAAGGATTTGACAACAGGGACAATAACTGTTAGGGCTGAGTGCTACAGATCGATGAAGAAAAGCCAAAAGCCTCACAGTTTGAGTGTAAGAGAAAGTTATCCTGCCGGTTCAGTGCAGGCTTGTTCATGGAAGGTTCCGTTCACCCTACGATGTCGGCATGATGTCTCATCACGATCAGGACATCATAGGACAGCCTATGATGTCTGCCTGATGTCCTATGATCTCAGGCATCATAGGACTTGCAATGCCATCATAAAGATTTCTATGGAGTTTTTGCGTATGACGTAAGGGGGCGCGCAGCACTGGCCCAGCCAGAGTGTGCCACCATATTGGATGGCAAGAAACAGCAGCAGCAGCAGGGTGAAAGAACATAGCTCACGTGTACCTACAAACTCGGCAAAATGGTGTACTCCTGTGCTGCCCATGGATGTACCAACAGATACGGCCAACCAGGACTGGAAAATGTCATTCTACAGGTTCCCAGCAAATGAAAATCGCAGAAATGATTGTCACGCCTTGCCGCTCATCAGCGGCGCCAGCTGCACGCACACCTGCGCCTCGTCAGCGACGAGGGATTTAAGCCGCCTCGCCCTGGGCTTCGGCCTGAAGCCGTCTGTCTTCATTGGCTTCCCTTGCTGCAAGGAATCCCTATCGCCAAGCAAGCATTCACGTAAGAATCACTTACCCTCTTCTTCCAGTCTGCTTCCCTGTGCACAGGTGGATTTCCCGGCAGCGGACTACTCCCCTCTGCCACCGTTCCCTCGCTGCTGCATCGGGCGCTCCAGGTCGCTGTCTACTGGGCTACGCCCTTGCTGTGCCAGCCACCTGCCATTACCAAGTAAGCCTGTTATATCTCCCGTGTTGGTGTGGTGCCCGTTACCCTTCTCCCTTTGCTTCTCCCATAGGGTTGTCCGGCTGTACGGCCTCCTGCCTCCGTGCCCGACGCAGACGCCACCACCAACACATTTACATCCCGCATACACAACCATACACACTTGTTAATAAAGCTATTAAGTCTACCCTGAGCCTGCGTGTGTGTCTCCTGAGCCGTGCATTATGTCAGTACGGCTTCAGCAGAGCGGCTTGGCAGACGGCGGGCTCGCACGCCGACTTTCCACTCTCGAGGCTCGGGTGGACCTAATAGCCCACCAGCAACAGGTGATTTTAAATCAGTTATTTGTCATCACTAACCGATTGGACCGCTTGGACCCCCAACAGCCGCTCCCCCCCGGCTCACCAGGGTGGCGCGGCTCCTGCTGCTCCAGCAGCCGTCCAACCTGCTCCGGCCGCACCGACTCGGCTCACGCCCATTCCGACCCCTGCCCGCTTTAGCGGTAAGCTTGGTGGAGCGCGGGGGGTTATTATGCAATGTGAGTCCGTGTTCCACCGTGTGCCCGGAGATTTCCCCTCAGACCATAGCCGAATTGGCTACGTAGGGAATCTCTTGGAGGGGCGAGTGCTTACCTGGGCTTACGCCGTTATGGCGAAGCCCAGTTATGCCACCCTCACCTATGGCCAATTCGTGAGACTGTTCCTGGAAGTCTGATCATTCTCAAACAGAGCGTTCAGGTCGATCGGCTTCTCAGCCTTCAGCAGGGAAGCCGGTCGGCAGCTGACGCAATCGACTTCCGGGTAGCTGCGGAGGAAGTTGGCTGGGGAGAACGTTCTCTCTGCGGCATCTTCCTTCGCAGTCTCAGTGCTGGTCTGAGGGACGAATTGGCTGGACGGGACATCCCGGAGACTTTAGCGGAGCTAACGTCCCTAGCCATCAGCCTGGATAACAGGTTGCGCGAGCGTGCCTCGGAGCGGAAGTCGCCTTCTTCTCGCGCTCGAGGTGCCTCGCTGCGCCTGTCCCTAGCTCGTCCCCTGGCGTTGCCGTCACCGTCGTGCTCCGAGGAGTCGGAGCCAATGTTAACAGGCCGGACAAAGCTTCCCCCTGCGGAGAGACAACGCCGCCGTGAGTTGGGTCTCTGCATGTATTGCAGAGGCCGCCAACACACAGTGGAGCTTTGTCCACAGAAGCCAAACGGGGAGGTCCGCGAGTCACTGTAGGGGGCCTCGCGGACGTCAATCGGTTAAATCCCCTCTCAATTGAAGCTGCCCATCCGGTTTTGTCACAACCCCACTGGGCACCTCACCCACGCACTGGTGGATTCGGGTGCGGAGGGCAGCTTTATTTCACAAAGCCTGGCAACCCAATTGGGCATCCATTGCCAAGTCCTCAAAACTCCTCTCGCCCTGGTCAACCTCTCCCATGTCTCCCTGGGGAGAGTTACACACCAGACCGTCCCTGTGATCATCTCTGGGAACCACCGGGAGGAGACCTACGTCCTGCCCAACTCTGTGTCACCCGTCATCCTGGGATACCCATGGCTCCGCCTCCACAACCCTGTCCTGGACTGGAAGTCCACCAGGGTGTCAGCGTGGAGTTCCTTTTGTATGAGCACCTGTCTTCAATCCGCTGCCTGATCCCCGTCCTCTCCTCCTACTCCCAAGGACGCCGCGCCTCCGGATCTCTCCCTGGTGCCATCGGAGTTTCACGACCTGGGTATGGTTTTCAGCAAGTCCAAGGCGATGTCTCTTCCTCCGCACAGGCCTTACGACTGTGTGATAAACATCCGGCAGGGGGCACCCTTACCCTCTGGGCGACTCTACAGCCTGTCTGCGCCGGAGAAGGAGGCCATGAACTCCTACCTCAAGGAATCGCTGAGTGCTGGAATCATCCATCCCTCGTCATCACCATTAGGTGCTGGATTCTTCTTTGTGGGCAAGAAGGACTGTTCCCTCCGTCCTTGTATTGACTACTGCGCCCTGAATGACATCCCGGAGAAGGATCGCTACACCCTGCCTCTAATGGACACCGCCTTCCACTCCCTCCAGGGGGCGACTTTGTTCACCAAGCTGGATCTTCGCAGCGCATACCGCCTCGTCCGGATCCGGGAGGGAGACGAGTGGAAGACAGCCTTCCGTACCCCGAACGGCCATTTCGAGTACCTGGTGATGCCGTTCGGGTTGACCAATGCTCCAGCCGTCTTTCAGCTCCTTATAAATGACGTCCTCTGGGATTTCATCGGCCTGTTTGTGTTCGTCTACCTGGATGACATCCTCATCTTCTCCAAATCCAGGGACGAGCACCGGGTCCATGTGAGGCGGGTCCTCCAAAGTCTGCTGGAGAACCGGTTATATGTCAAAGCTGAAAAGTGTGAATTTTACGCTGAGACCATGTCCTTCCTCGGGTTCGTCATCTCCCACGACCAGGTGCTTCCGGATCCAGCGAAGGGGAAAGCGGTGGTGGAATGGCCCACACCTACATCAAGGAAACAGGTGCAACAGTTTATTGGGTTTGCCAACTTCTACCGCCCCTTCGTCCTGAACTTTGGTACCGTCGTCGGCCCTCTGACCCGCCTCACGTCCCCTAAGGTCCCGTTCCGGTGGACTGAAGAGGCCGCAGCTGCTTTCCAGGCGCTGAAGGCGGAGTTCTCCTCCTCCCGGGTCCTCAGCCAAGTCAATCCCTCGCTGCAATGCATCGTGGAGGTGGATGCTTTGGACACGGGAGTGGGGGCGGTTCTATCTCAGCGGTCACCTGATGACGGAGTCAAACAGCCCTGCGCCTTCTCCCGGCGCTTGTCCCCGGCAGAACGTAACTATGACGTGGGGGACAGAGAGCTCCTCGTCATCAAGCTCGCGCTGCAGGAGTGGCGTCACTGGCTAGAGGGGGCGGACCTGCCATTCATGGTTCTAACTGACCACAAGAACTTGGAATATTTAAGATCTGCCAAGCGTCTGAACGTCCGCCAGGCGCGTTGGTCCTTGTTCTTCGCCAGGTTCCGCTTTAACATCACCTTCAGGCCTGGCTCCAAGAACGGCCTGCCTGACGCCTTCTCTAGGCAATTTGCTCCTGAGGCGTCTGAGGCCGCAGTCCACACCATCTTGCCCAGGTCGTGCATCGTGGGAGCAGTCACTTGGGACATTGAAAGTAAGATGCGGAAGGCGCAGGAATCTGAACCTGACCCTGGCAGTGGACCGGAGGGGAGGCCATTCACTGGCTACACACATCTAAGCTCACCTGCCACCCTGGTTCCTCCCGGATCACCGACCTGCTTCAACGGTCCTTCTGGTGGCCGGGCCTGCGGAAGGACGCTGCCAACTACGCCCGGGCCTGCCCTGTCTGTGCCACCAGTAAATCAGGTAATTCCCCTCCAGCGGGTTTGCTCCAGCCTCTGCCCGTCCCTAGCAGGCCCCGACTCCCAGCCTCAAACACCTTCAACACTGTCCTGACCATCGTCGACCGCTTCTCCAAGGCTGCGCACTTCATCCCTTTGCAAGGGCTTCCATCTGCCCTGGAGACGGCGAACCTTCTAATCCAACACGTGGTCAGGCTGCACGGGATTCCGGTGGACGTGGTCTCAGACCGGGGTCCCCAATTTTCCTCAGACGTTTGGAGGTCCTTTTGTAATGCCCTGGGAGCCAAGGTAAGCCTCTCCTCCGGCCATCACCCCCAAACCAATGGGCAGTGTGAGCGGACCAATCAGGAGCTGGAGGCTGCGCTCCGCTGCATGACTACATCCAAGCCTGCGTCCTGGAGCAACCATCTCGCCTGGGTTGAGTACGCTCATAACACCTCCCGCTCTTCTGCCACTGGGATGTCTCCATTTAAGGCGTCCCTGGGCTACGACCCCCCTCTGTTCCCAGCACAGGAGAGTGAGGTAACTGTCCCCTGAGTTCAGGCGCACCTCAGGCGGTGCCATTCCATTTGGGTGTCGGCGCGCAATGCGCTTTTACGCACGGCGGAGCGCAACAAGTCCGTGGCAGACCGGCACAGAAGACCTGCCCCAGCCTATCAGGTAGGCCAGTGTGTCTATGTGTCAACCTAGGACATCATTTTAAAGGGTGAGAGGAGGAAGCTGGCACAGCGTTTCATGGGCCCATACCCCATCACCAGGATTATAAACCCGGTGGCTGTGCGTGTGGCTATTCCCACCTCCCTCCGCATCCATCCCACCTTCCACGTTTCCAAGGTGAAGCTGGCAGTCTCCGACCCCCTTTGCCCTCCTCCTGCTGCGCAGCCCACGCCCCGGATGGTTGATGGTCATCCTGCCTGGCCCGTCTCTTCCATCCTGGACTCCCGGCGCCGGGGTCGCGGGTTGCAGTACTTGGTGGACTGGGAGGGCTATGGACCTGAACATCGGCAATGGGTACCCTCGTCGTTTGTGTTGGACCCGTCCCTCATTACTGAGTTCCACCGAGCGCACCCGGAGAAACCATCGCCAGGAGGCGCCGCTAGAGGGGGGAGTACTGTCATGCCTCGCCGCTCATCAGCGGCGCCAGCTGCACACACACCTGCGCCTCGTCAGCGGCGAGGGATTTAAGCCGCCTCACCCTGGGCTTCGGCCTGAAGCCGTCTGTCTTCATTGGCTTCCCTTGCTGCAAGGAATCCCTATCGCCAAGCAAGCATTCACCTAAGAATCACTTACCCTCTTCTTCCAGTCTGCTTCCCTGTGCACAGGTGGATTTCCCGGCGGCGGACTACTCCCCTCTGCCACCGTTCCCTCGCTGCTGCATCGGGCGCTCCAGGTCACTGTCTACTGGGCTACGCCCTTGCTGTGCCAGCCACCTGCCATTACCAAGTAAGCCTGTTATCATTATATCTCCCGTGTTGGTGTGGTGCCCATTACCCTTCTCCCTTTGCTTCTCCCATAGGGTTGTCCGGCTGTACGGCCTCCTGCCTCCGTGCCCGACGCAGACGCCACCACCAACACATTTACATCCCGCATACACACTTGTTGTTAATAAAGCTATTAAGTCTACCCTGAGCCTGCGTGTGTGTCTCCTGAGCCGTGCATTATGTCAATGACTGGCTTGGAAACATGCAGAGATCCATCTTGCTGCCTTCTCAATGCTGCAAGGATGAGGGGAAAGTTGTCATTAATGATAAGGGGATAAGCGGGGAATTAAATGGCCGGTGTGAAATGAAAAAAAAAAGTTGGATTTTTGAATAATTACCTTCACTGACGTAATCTCTCACTTTCTCATAACTTTGAGTGGGGTCTGGTTTGGGGGCGCCTCTCTGCTTGCTACAAAGGACAGTGCACACATGAAAGGGGAGAAAAATATTGTAAGTGTGCATAAAATCAGGTATGTTTTAAAGTAGCGCGCCGTGGAGAGCCTTAAAAAAAAAAAGCGCACTTCACTCACCTCCGAGTCCGACGAGCTGCTGTTTTCTGACTCGTTCACCAGCGAGGACTTCACATCATCCACATCCCTTTCCGCCGACATGTTTTCTGATATATTTTCCTCCTGCTCCCCTTCGTCTTTGAAAGATATCGCATCGTTTGCCCCCAAATCATCCCCGCCACCTCCGTTCAACAGGCATTTCGGCACACCAGAGGAGCGCACGGGAGCAAGATTAAAAACAAAGGCGAAAACAGTCGACCTTTTTTTTTTTGTTGTCTGATCGGTGTTGTCCAGACGTGCTGCTGCTGTTCTGGGCTGGAAAAGGAAACAGACTACCACAGGGAAACATCCATGATTCAAAACTCCTTTCATCCTCTGATCGTGATCCCGTCCATGTTGGGTGCTGCGTAATTAATCCACATTTAAATTGTGCTCTGCAGTGTGCTAAAATACTAAGGATTTTGGCCATCTCCCGCTATGAGAGCGTGTACAGAGAGTAGTTTGATGCTGTTTACGGAGACATGGCTAACAGAACTAGCAACAGATGCCAACATTGAACTGAAGGGTTTCCATGCAATACGGGCAGACCGAACACCAGACAGTGGGAAAGCAAGGGGCGGAGGAGTGATAATGCATGTCAATAGCAACTGGTGCAGACCGGGACATCTCACGGTTAAACAACACTGCAACAAAGACATGGAGTTGCTAGCTGTTAGCATGCGGCCTACATATCTTCTGAGGGAATACTCACACGTGAGTGATCTGCATTGTTATTTATGCAAATCTACGGCGAACGTTGGGACAGCACGTGACGTCATTCACTCAGTAATTGGCAGGCTGCTGACAGAACACCCATATGCTCTCCTACTCATCTCAGGTGATTTCAACCATATTTCACTGTCCGCCATTCTACCCACGTTCACCCAGTATGTCACATGCCACACTAGAAACAATAAAACACTGGACTTATTCTATGCAAATACTAAGGAGGCCTACACCTCATCACTACTCCCCCCACTCGGGAGATCAGATCACAACTTGGCTCATCTCCTGCCGGTGTACAAACCCCTAGTACACACGACGACCTCCGGTCATGCGCACAGTGAAGTTATGGTCTGAGGTGGCAATGGACGCTCTAAAGGACTGTCTTGAAATCATTGCCTGGGAGCAGCTCTGCGATCCACATGGTGAGGACATCGATGGCCTCACTCACCATCACGGACTACATCAGCTTCTGTATGGACAACACCGTACTCACCAAGACCATACAGTGTTGCTCGAACAACAAACCCTGGATCAACCCTGAGATAAACACTTCTGAGAGAGAAGAAGGATCTTCAGGTCAGGGAACAGGGAGATGCGGAGGAAGATCAGAGAAGGCAAGGACAGCTTCAGGAAGAAGATTGAGGACAAGCTGCAACAGAGCGACATCGGCAAGGTCTGGAGAAACCTTAACTGTCATGGCGGCCGCTGGGCCTTCATCAGCCATGGCTGCGCACACACACCTGCCGCCAATCACCAGCAGGCCTTAAAAGCCGGCGTCGCTGTTGGCTCAGCACAGAGTCGTCTGCCTTCTTCGCCACGCGTCAGGGATTCATCCTCGAGCCAGATGACCCACGACACATCCTCATCAAGCCTCATCACGTAAGAACCAAGATATCTTACCTTGTCAAAGTATTATCCCCTGTGCACAGGTGGACCTCCCTGGCGGCGGACTTGTGTCCCCAAGTAACTGAGCCTCTCCTCGGTACTTCACCTCACCACAGCACCAAGCGTCACGCTCACCGAGCCAGCAAGAGTCTCCCAGCATCACCTGCAACAACCACTGCTGCCTCTAAAGACATTGAGTCCTGCTGCCCACACCCCACTCCAACACCCTCCCACTCCCAGCCCCCCAACATGACCCTCACTAAAACCCAGGTGAGGACAGAGCTAAGGAAGATCAAGGTGAGGAAGGCCTCGGGACCGGACGGCATCAGCGCAAAGCTCCTCAAGTCCTGTGCAGACCAGCTATGTGGGATTGTGGAGCACATCTTCAGCCTGAGCCTGAAGCTGGGGAGGGTACCACAGTTGTGGAAAACCTCTTGTGTGGTACCTGTACGAAAGACTTCCCACCCCAAAGACCTGGACAGCTACAGACCAGTGGCCCTGACGTCTCACATGATGAAGACCCTGGAGAGACTGCTCCTTGCTCACCTCCCCCCTGGTGGGACCAGCGATGGATCCGCTCCAGTTCGCCTACCAGCATGGCATTGGGGTGGAGGATGCAGTGATCTTCCTTCACCGTTTGTCCCACCTGGAGAAGCCCGGGAATGCAGTGAGGATCATGTTTTTTGTCTTCTCCAGTGCTTTCAACACCATCCAACCGATGATCCTGAAGGACAAGCTGCTGTGCGCAGGGGTGGACCAGCACCCGTCATCATGGATCTTTGACTACCTCACTAACCGGCCACAGTTTGTGAGAACCCGGGACTGTGTGTCCGACGCAATCATCGGTACCACGCCCCCCCCCCCCCCCCCAGGAAACGGTTTTGGCTCCCTTCCTATTCGCCCTTTATACTGCAGACTTCTCACACACACTGCCATCTACAGAAGTTCTGACGACTCTGCGATCGTCGGCCTCATCTCCACCGAAGATGAAGCTGACTACAGAGGACTTATCCAGGACTTTATGGACTGGTGTCATCGGAACTGCCTCCAGATCAACGCGAGGAAAACTAAGGAGCTGGTGGTGGACTGCCACAGGCAAGGACAACCCCTCACAGCACCAGTAAATATACAGGGAACAGACATTGAGATGGTGACATCCTACAAGTACCTGGGTGTTCATCTGAACAATAAACTAGACTTGTCACACAATGCCGATGTGCTCTACAAGAAGGGACAGTGCAGGCTGTTCCTACTGAGGAGACTCAGGTCTTTCGGTGTACAAGGGGCACTGCTGAAGACATTCTACGACACGGTGGTGGCATCAGCCATCACTTTTGGAGTGGTCTGCTGGGGCAGTGGCATTACAGCAGCCGATAGGAAGAGACTGATCAAGAAAGCTAGCTCTGTCCTGGGGCAACGCCTTGACCCAGTGGAGGAGATAGGAGAGAGAAGGATGGTGGCTAAACTGTCATCTCTGCTGGAGTCCGAGTCCCACCCTATGCAGGACATACTGAACGCACTGAGGAGCTCATTTAGCAGCAGACTACATCATCCTAGGTGCGCAACCGAGAGGTTTTGCAGGTCCTTCCTACCTACGGCTGTCAGACTGTATAACCTAAGCATGGCTGCTCGCAGAGATAGCAAAAAATCCTGACGACCTAGTAGTATTGAATGCAAAAGATGCAATAGACTTACACAATGGTCCCCTCCAGTATACAACCAGGACAATATCAGTCGCTACGGAGGATGACAGTTATCCTACATAGTATGAATATGTATGGGTACATATTCATACTATGTAGGATAACTAAGTAGACGTTATGCTGTTTATTCCATATATACGCACGCAGAGCATTGTAGCTTGAGGGGCCTTGACATGGAACCTGTTGCACTACAAGAGTACTGCAGAGTAAGGGAGGTCGAACATTATCCCTGTGGGTTCCTGATCCATCCAGACATCATGGATGGGGTCGTCACCTGATGGGATTGTGTATGATCTAAAGGAGCATGTTTTTGGCCTTGTTGAAATTAAATGTCCAAATGTGAGAGGAAATACCAGGACAATGGGGGGATTAAGATAATGAAGGATGTCAGCCTTTGTTATGCATGTCTTTTGTTGTGTGCAAGTATAAAGCCAGTGAGCTGGAGACATTGTCTCTTTTCTCCTTCTGCCACTCTGCACAAGATGAGACTTGTTAGAAGAGCTGATTATTAAACTTTGTTTATAAATCAAATCGCCTCTTCATTTCCAAGCTCTTCTACACTGGTGACCCTGACGCGAGTATGGACCTGAGGCGTTCCCCCGCAATCGACTCATCCGTGGCGACCCACGCAGACGAGGGAACAGATGGACAACTGTTCCCCCCGGCAGAAGAGATTGAGAGGGCTCAACCGAGCACCAGCACCGCCGTGAGAGCCGAGGCAAGGCACTCTCACCCGGCGGGCACAGCAGTGATGGTATGCACGAATGCCGTCGCCGTCAAGCTGCCAGACTTCTGGCAAGAAGACCCCGCCTCTTGGTTTCAGCAGGCTGAAGCCCAGTTTACACTGGCGGGCATCACGGCTGACGATACCAAATTTTACCATATCGTCTCCAAACTCGACACCGCCACTTCGAAGTGTGTGCGGAGCATGATCCGGCGACCACCGGCCCGGGACAAATATGAGACGCTCAAAGCAACCATCGTGGCGAACTACGTCCCATCAGCGGAAGAGAGCCGAGAAGATCCTAGCGGTCTACGGCCACAGAGGGTGCAAACCGAAGGCCCTCATGGAGGATTTGCTACAGCTCAAGAGGACAATGACAACTTCCTCTTCCAGTTTATATTCCTCAGCACGCTGCCGCCACACATGAGAGGGACACTCGCCAGCATGAAATGCAACACCCACCGGCCAACGAAGCTCATCGGCTTGTCAACGCCTGCAAGGAGCTGACACCCACAGCAGCATCCGCAGACCTCAAAGCTGACGCCCCGAGCCACGGGGAGCCACAACCCACTGAGCAGACCCAGCCCACGGTGACAGCGACACGGCCAAAACTTAGCAGACAGAGCGACGCCTGTTATCACCACCGCTTCGCCGAGATGGCCCACAAATGCGTTCCCCCCTGCAAATTTGCAATTTCGGGAAAACGCCAAAGCCGAGAGCCGTTAACGGCAGCGGTTCTCGGCGAGAAGAATAAGCTGTTGTACGTGACGGATGGACACACAGGCAAGCAGTTCCTCATCGACACAGGAGCCCAGCTGAGTTTCGTCATGCCCTCCCATGCAGATCGAGCCACGGGCACCCGGGGCAACGGAGGCGTGGCAGCCAACGGCTCTAGCATCGACACGTTCGGCGAAAAGAGCCTGCACCTCCTCATCCACGGCCGCAGCAACAGATGGACATTTGTTGTAGCGGCGGTGAGTTTTAACTTATTAGGCGCGGATTTTTTGTGTGCACATGGGTTATTAGTAGATCTAGCAAATAGGCGCCTGGTTAATGCACTGTCCTTTGCTTCTATTCCATGCTCAGCCCGAGTTTCTCCACCACCTGTGCAGGCCAACGTCACCACGGCAGGAGGTAAGTTTGAGCAACTCCTCACCCAATTTCCAGCACTCACAATTCCCAAATTCTCAGCCACTGTGGCTAAACACGGGGTTGAACACTTCATTCTCACAACGGGACCTCCTGTTTTTGCCAAAGCGCGCCGCTTAGACATGGCCAAGCTCAACATAGCACGGGACGAGTTTGCAACTCTTGAAAAATTGGGCATTGTTAGACGCTCGAAGAGCCCCTGGGCCTCACCACTTCACATGGTTCCGAAATCCGACGGTTCTTGGAGACCGTGTGGAGATTACCGCAGATTAAACAACGCTACAGCGCATGACCGTTACCCAATTCCTCACATTCAAGATTTTTCACTACATCTGGCGGGTGCGCGCATTTTTTCAAAAATAGACTTAGTCCGCGGTTATCACCAAGTCCCAGTCCGAGCAGAAGACATTCCTAAAACAGCGGTAATAACCCCTTTCGGCCTTTTTGAATTTCTGCGAATGCCTTTCGGCCTCAAAGGCGCTGCTCAAACTTTTCAACGAATGATGGACACGGTCCTACGCGACCTTCCTTTTGTCTTCGTCTACCTCGACGACATGCTGGTAGCCAGCTCGTCTGAGGAGGAACACGAGCAGCACCTCACTACGGTTTTTCAGAGGCTAGAAGAACACTGGCTAATAATCAATCCAGCCAAATGCAAATTCGGTGTGTCACCAATTGATTTTTTAGGACACTGTCTGGAAGTGGAACTGCCCCCTTCGGAGAGACTAAGTTCACGCGACAAAGTTTCCCACGGCCACAAACGGTCAAATCGCTACAGGAATTTTTAGGGATGGTTAATTTTTACAACCGCTTCCTCCCCCACGCAGCTCAGCTCATGCAGCCCCTATATGACACGCTCAAAAAAAAGAAGGCTTCCAACGAGGTCGAATGGACCCCGGAGCGCGAACGCGCTTTCGCGGAAGTAAAAAGCGCCCTAGCTAATGCCACATATTTAGTTCACCCAGATCCCTTGGCCCGCATCGTGCTAACCACAGACGCTTCAGACCTAGCTATAGGGGCAGTTGTAGAACAACTTGTCAGCGGGGTCTGGCAACCTTTAGCATTCTTTAGCAAATCGCTAAACCAAACTGAGCGTAAATACAGCACTTTTGACACAGCTGCTGGCGCTTCATTTATCCATCCGCCACTTCCAGTTCTGGTTAGAAGGGCGGAGTTTCACGGCTTTTGTAGACCATAAACCGCTCACCTTTGCTATGGCTAAAATTTCAGAACCATGGTCAGGCAGGCAACAAAGACAGCTAGCTGCGATTTCAGAGTTCACCACAGGCATTCGACACGTGGCAGGCAAACTTAACGTAGTAGCAGACTGTCTCTCTCGCGCTGTGACACCACCAGAGCGTGGGGAGACAGATTATACTGCCTCAGCAGCAGAACTCTTCACTAACGCAGACACATACGCAGCACCTATCCATGCAGGGATAGATTATGCAGCCATGGCGGAGGAACAAAGCGGTGACGCGGACGTGTGCGCACTCCTGTCTGGACCAACAGGGTTCAGGCTAGAGAAAAAGGGTTTACGCGACGGGGTACCCCCCCTAATATGCGATGTTTCAACTGGCCGACCTTGCCCGTTAGTACCAGCTACATGGCGCCGCCGTATTTTCGACTCAATTCACTCCCTCGCGCACCCAGGTGTGCGCGCCTCAGTTAAAATGGTCGCCGAAAAGTTTGTGTGGCCAGGCCTGCGCAAAAACGTAAGAGAATGGGCAAAAACTTGCATTTCTTGTCAACGCGCCAAAATACACAGACACACAAAAGCCCCTCTGGAGCCTTTTCCAATCCCTGCTAGAAGGTTCGACCACGTTCATGTCTACCTCGTGGGGCCACTACCTTCCTCCCAAGGTTTCACACACCTGTTAATGATAGACCGCACCACGCGCTGGCCAGAGGCAGTCCCTCTGGCGTCAACTACAGCGGAGGAAGTTGCTCGTGTTTTTTTGACAAACTGGGTGGCACGTTTCGGCGTCCCATCGGACATCACGTCCGATAGGGGGCCTCAATTTGTCTCAGAGCTCTGGTCAGCCATGTCCAACAGCTTAGGAGCAACAATTCATCGCACCACCGCTTATCACCCTCAGGCTAATGGGTTATGCGAGCGTTTTCACAGGTCTTTAAAGGCTGCCCTCAGAGCCTCACTAACGGACACAAATTGGGTAAATAAACTTCCCTGGGTTTTATTGGGGTTGCGTGCTGCACCTAAAGAGGATCTAGACGCCTCTCCCGCAGAATTAGTCTTTGCACAACCTCTCAGGCTTCCAGGTGAATTTTTACCAGAGAACCCAGAGCCAGGGCACCTTCCAGTCCCAAGGTTTTTAGGCAGCAACGGACCGGGCTCTCTCCCTGGTCCAGCTCATCACTCCTTCCCACGGGTTTTTGTCCCTCAAGCTTTAAAAAACGCCGAGTTCGTTTTTGTTAAGCATGAAGCTTTAAAACCAACTTTCCGCCCAGCATACGATGGGTCATTCAGAGTGCTGGAACATGGTGATAAACACTTTGTGCTTGATTTTGGGGATAGAAAAACAGTCAGCATTGACAGACTTAAACCTGCCTTCTTGTTGAAAGACGAGCCTGCACAGTTGGCGAGAGCACCTCGGCGGGGTAGACCCCCCCAAGAGAAAAGACTCAGCCCCCCAGCAGGGAACAGTTAACCTCTCTCCTTCCCACACTGCAGATTCCTCACAAGAAGGTCCCAGCAGGGCGCCCAAACCAACCTGCAGCAGTTTTGGGAGAAGATCAAAACCCATACAGCACAGGGACTGATACAAACCACTCCACAATTGTTCACTAATTGTGCTGCAACAGTTTAGGACTGACTTATGATTTTACTATGTTGTTATGATTACCACTGAACTCTTAGGAGCATGGCTGCTGGAAAGTTTCTTCCGTGGCAAGAGATGTAACACTTAGTATGTCATAGTAACTATCTTAGACTGTGAACCTTTCTGTTGTCCTTAGTTGTTTGGGGGGCCTGTGGTCTATATTAATCATATATTCCATAACCTACATATGTTGAAGCATGTGGAAATGTTTAGTAATTACATATGTAAAGGACTTCACACCTCTGAAAGGACAAAGGCTCTCAACCGCCGAGTGAAGAACAAAGACGTTCCCAGACATGGCGGAGGAGACTGGAGGAGCCACCCTCACCCCCTAAGGTGAGGAGAGGAAATACCAGGACAATGGGGGGATTAAGATAATGAGGGATGTCAGCCTTTGTTATGCATGTCTTTTGTTGTGTGTAAGTATAAAGCCAGTGAGCTGGAGACATTGTCTCTTTTTTCCTTCTGCCACTCTGCACAAGATGAGACTTGTTAGAAGAGCTGATTATTAAACTTTGTTTATAAATCAAATCGCCTCTTCATTTCCAAGCTCTTCTACATCTGCTACAAAATCAAAATATGACAGTCTTGATTGGATTAAGGTTAATCAAATCTTGACTTTTGATCTGATCATTCAAAACTTGCTTGAAATAATTTGTTCATAAATAAGTGTTGTACTCTTTGTTTCACAAGTCCATGCCACTATAATACACTGACAATAGTTTTTTTTAATAAAGGTGCTGACATTTGTTTCCATGATTATTGTATTTTATGCATAAATATATACTGTGTGAATGTCTGTAGTTAACCATTGTAATAAAGATAAAAAGCCTGGGAGCATTTGTTTTGTCCAGAATATGGAAATTATAGGTCAGATAAAGCCCGACAGATGTAAGGTCCAATATAAAGGGACTCATTAACTTGAGCAAAGAGCATATTTCATGCAAGTATACACATATACAATTGGCATTTACAGATTTCATGACTACACACAGATGTATTTGCAAACATTTCAAGCAGGTAAAGATGGATACTGAACATACATTAACAGTAAATAGAAAAATTTGCTATTAAACAGTTTGTGTGAGTATACTGATATTTATTATACACCCATCTTCTACAGCTTAATCTGTTCAGGTTGCAGGGGGTCTGGAGCCTATCCCAGCATCTTTTGGGCGAGAGGCAGGTGTTGCGCTAAAAATCTCTTAACCCCCAATTCTTTTATACTAAGGCCAAATAACCAAACAGAGATGAAGTACAATTTCACGTAGTTTCATGTAGCTCTGGACTGGTGGTCCCCATACCAGTCAGCAAGGTCATGTCGTTTTGAACCCAGTGCAAGGTAGTTCAGGAACAAAAAAGCTCATATATTGGCTGCAGGGAATGAGTCTGTAAGAAGGAAATGAAAAGGTTCATTATTTTTCTGACATTTTGTTGATAACATCGTTTTTTTGTCATGCCGGTCCATAGAAGAATCATACAGTATCAACGTATTTAATACAAACACTTACTGTAGTATTATTCAACTCGAAGTTGCCCCTCTGTGCTTGGGTGACAGTGACCATAGATGACTCAAGATCCAGAAGTGCATAAGATGTTCACAGGATGTAAACCTTACAAAAAAGGGGCCCATTGTTAAAATGTTCACTTCCAATAAAGAAAGCCATAAACTAAGAAAGCACAAAAAGAATGTAATCTTGTATCATATGTAGGGAGGGGACTCGCGTGCTCATGCGAGTCCCCTCCCTTGCTTTGTCTTCCTTTTTCCCCTTCTCTCTCCACCTCTTCCCTCTACTTTATATGTATCATAACAAAAGCATTATTAAATAAGCTATCCCAAATAATATTCTACCAGATAATATCGTATTGCATATCCAATACCCATGTGTAATACAGAATCTTCAGCATTTCCATTTACTGCAGCATTATACATTTCCTATGGAAACTGCGTATTGACAAGCCTATACGTACAGTGAAATAATCATCTTAAGTCATGTTGGGAGATTATATATATATAAAATGTGAATGCTGTGGATATTGAAAATGGGCACTTTAATCATGTCAATTTAATATTCAATTTGTTTTTATCAGCAGCAGCAATATTTTTTCCGATAGATTGTTTACTACAAGATTTAGTTTCTGTTATTCCATTTTTAGCTTTGTTGCTGCATTTCTTATGCCCGTTTTGCTACTTTTAAAACATTACAAATAAACAGGGATTCTCTAATTCATAAACTGAGATCAGGACATGAACAAATCCATAAAATTAACACATTTGGTGCATTCAGATTTACCTTGTGAAAAAACGGATGTCTGTCAGAGCCAGCAAAATGCTGTACACCAAGCCGCTGCTTGATAGTTAGCTCCTCAATTTCAGGTGTGTTTTCAGCCAGGGCCATGTCAACGATAGCAGGGTCCGGGGCCGAGGCGTAGTCATGATCACGGTGTATGCTAGCACTCTGGTTGCTAACTGTGTGATCCAATGGATCATCCACCAGTTGTCTCCTCTCCCAGTCTTGACTGTGGAACGGAGTAATTGTTCCATTCAAACAAAAAGGGTTGCTCCCTTTTTTAATAGTCTTCGTCCAGTCTCCGACGATGGCTCACGGATGTCCTCCTGTCTGAAATCTTACACCCGAAATTAGCTTTTGGACATTGGATTACAAAATAACGATAACTATCTTTTTATCAGCAACCTACGTCTCATCCCTGAGCTCCGGAGAACATCCACTCAGCAAGCTTCCCGGCCGACCGGAAGTGCTCGCAGGCGGCGTAGAGACCGTAAACAAAGGCGGGGGAAGCGCGGTGGGCGAAGAGCTAAGCTAAAGCTAACCTCACCGGCTTTCTCTACCCAGTATTTTCCTCACTAATGTACGGTCACTGGTGAACAAAATGAATGAGCTACGGCTTCGGATCACCAACAATAAGAGACTTATGAACTGCAATAACATGATTTTCACGGAAACATGGCTACACAGTGGAATACCCGACAATGCTATTGAGCTAGCCGGCCTACACACTCTCCAGGCAGACAGAGCAGCAGATGACTCTGGTAAGACCAGAGGTGGGGGAGTGTGCATTTAAATTAACAAGGCTTGGTGCACGAACTCTGTCACTGTTGAGAGACACTGCTCAGCTAACCTGGAGTTTCTCATGGTTAAATGTAGACCTATCTGCCACGCGAGTTCACTTGTACCATCATAACAGCTGCTTACATTTCTCCGGATGCTAAAGCTAAGCTTGCTATGAAAGAACTGCAGGCAGCTATTAGCAAACAACAAACTGCACACTCAGAGGCAGCATTTATTATGGCGGGTGATTTTAACCACTCTAACCTCAAGACAGCGCTTCCTAAATTCTACCAGCATGTCTCCTGTCACACGAGGGGACAAAACATTGGACCACGTTTACACCAATATTGTGGGAACCTACACAGCAACTCCCCTCCCCCACCTAGGTCAGTCTGATCACTTATCTTTGTTCCTCATCCCCAAGTATGTACCGCTCATCAACCGGGTGAAGCCATCAGTGAGGACCATCAAAGTGTGGCCAGAAGGGGTTGACTCTGTACTCCAGGAAAAGTTTAGGAACACAGACTGGAGTATGTTCACCTCTCAGGCTACCTGTGGATCCCACATAAACATCGACTCTTACACCCACTCAGTCCTGGACCATAACACCACTATTGACAGTGTCACCACGGAAAGAGATCACCATGTACCCAAATCAGAAGCCGTGGATGAACAGAAGTGCGGCTTCTGCTAAAGGCACGTAACAATGCCTTTAGATCTGGTGATGCAGAGGCCTACAGTTCATCCAGGGCAGATCTGAAGAGGGGCATCAAGAAGGCCAAGCACAGCTACAAGCTGAAGGTGGAGGAACATTTTGGGGACTCTGACCCCCGACGCATGTGGCAGGGCATTCAAGCCATCTCTGATTATAAGCCCAGCAACTCCATACCTATAGCCATGACTGTCCTTTCTCAGTAAGCTAAATGACTTCTATGCTCATTTTGACAAGGACAACAACGAAAAGAACATCAATTTCCCACCCTCTGACGACCACCACCTCACACTCACCCACACCGACGTCCGTAATGCACTGAGTCATGTCAACGTATGTAAGGCTGCTGGCCCTGACGGCATTCCTGGGCATGTGCTGAGGGCATGCACTGAGCAGCTGGCAGGGGTCTTCACAGACATCTTCAACCTGTCCCTGGCCCAGGCCGTGGTACCAGCGTGCTTCAAGACCACTTCTATAGTACCAGTGCCGGAACATTCAACACCATCGTGCCTAAATGACTATCGCCCTGTGGCACCGACGCCCATAGTCATGAAGTGCTTTGAGCGACTGGTCTTGGCACAGCTCAAAAAATGCCTGCCCCCTACACTGGACCCTCAGTTTGCCTACTGGAGCAACAGGAGTACAGAGGATGCGGTTTCTACAGCGCTGCACTATGTACTCACACCTGGATGACAAGAACACCTACG
Organism: Pholidichthys leucotaenia; assembly: GCA_020510985.1. NCBI lineage: Eukaryota > Metazoa > Chordata > Actinopteri > Cichliformes > Pholidichthyidae > Pholidichthys > Pholidichthys leucotaenia. The sequence goes on along the minus strand of CM035839.1, from coordinate 448,012,332 downwards.
CAAGAATGCTGTTGACTTTAGCTCAGCATTCAACAGTTATCCCCTCCAAGTTGATCACTAAACTTGGGGACCTGGGAATCAGTACCTCCACCTGCAACTGGATCATGGATTTTCTGACCAACAGACCCCAGCATGTTAGATCAGGCCCCAACCGTTCTTCCGTCATCACACTCAACACTGATGTACCACTACTATTACTATTCCTACTACTATTCCTACTATTACTATTCCTCTACTCCCTCTCCACCCATGACTGCAGGCCTATGTATGGATCCAATTCCATCATAAAGTTCGCAGATGACACCACGGTGATCGGACTCATAAGGGACAACGATGAGTCAGATTACAGGGCAGAGGTTGAGCACTTGGCTACTTGGTGCGCTGACAATAACCTGCTCCTTAACACCAGCAAAACCAAGGAGCTCATAGTGGACTACAGGAAGGAGAGGGGAGAGACACATGACCCCATCCATATGAGATGAGATTCAACTTTGTCATTACACATGTACAGTATGACAAGGTAACGAAACGTGACTTGGCATTTGGGCACGCTCTGCAGAGCGCATTCAAGGCCTGGGCAGCCGCTAGGCGCCAGTCAATATCAATGGCATAGCTGTTGAATGTGTCCCCAGCTTCAAATTCCTGGGGACCCACATCTCGGAGGACCTGTCCTGGTCAGTTAACACCACCAGCCTGATCAAGAAGGCCCATCAGCGCCTCCTCTTGAGGACACTGAAGAAGAACCATCTGTCAACTGACATCCTGGGCAACTTCTACCGCTGCGTGATAGATTGCATCCTGACCAACTCTGTCATAGTCTGGTATAGGAGCTGCTCTGTCGCTGACCGTAAGGCGCTGCAGCGGGTGGTGAAAACCGCCCAACGCATCACAGGGACTTCACTTCCAGTTATAGAGGACGTCTACAGGAAAAGATGTCTGCGCCGGGCACGCAGCATTCTTAGGGACTCCAACCATCCTGCTCATGGACTGTTCCAGCTTCTCCCCTCCAGAAGGCATTTCAGAAGCCTTCGGACTAGAATCATCAGGTTTAGGAACAGTTTCTTTCCAACAGCTGTCACGTTATTGAACTTAGTTCCCCGCTGACTCTCTTACCATCATCTCTTACCATCCTCACCTGTACATAACTGCCCATCTAACTTATTGTACATTGTTTGCACATAACAGTACTCTTAACTTTCTGCACTGCTGCATATATTTGCTTAAATTGCACATACTGTCAGTTACTGTATATACTGCACTGCTGTCCTTTGCACTTCTGATTGGATGCTAAACTGTTTCATTACCTTGTATTCATACATGTGTAATGACAATAAAGTTGAATCTAATCTAAATAACGGCTGTAGACTCTAGTATGGGGGGGGGGGGGGTAACTAAAGTTAACTCTCCAGATAACGATCCATTTGCCTGGTTTCTTTGTGTGACTGAAATGTATGAAAACTAAGTACTTTGTTGTACTTACTAGAGGCCTGACACAAAGGTACACAGCAATGTTCCACTGTAGTGCTCTCGGTTTTTTGAAATTTAAACTTTCTGCAACATGTCGCCAAGTCGACAGAAACGACAGCAACAGGCATGGACCGGAAGCAATGCGGCTGGCTAAGGATAAACCGGAATAGAAGAGAAGAAAAAAAAAAAAAAAAAAGAAGCTCTGCACATAGCAAATTTAGGTGTCAGGATGTTTTGTCCGTAGGTGTCTCCACATACAGTCAGGCTTATACAGGGTTTCCTAATTTTTTTTTTTTCACTTTTTTGTTTTTCTTCATTTTTGGATATTTAATCAGTGTTTATTCATATTGCATGAATCTCCCATTATTTTAAACAATTCAAAATGAATTAAAGACTTAAATTTTCTGCAAAATATAGTGAGGAATAAGTGAGGATACCCCCCATCTTTTTAGGACACCCCCCACATTCATTCCCACTTAAAATGGCTAAAATAAATGTTAAAAATGCAAACAAAAACAAGGTTAGACAGATATGTGCGCATTTAACTGAAGATTTAATGGGGTATCAATTTTTTCATGACTGTAGTTGTATTATTACAAAATGCTGCATAAAATGCATATAAGCCCCCCCCCCCCCCCCCAAGAAGGTCGACATGATCCCAGACATCCGACCTGGGACGCCTTCTATCCCATCCATTTCCAAACTGTAAATTCAAACATGCTCAGTACAAGGCACTCCGAGAGGCAAGCTCTGCAAACAAACTGCACTTTAGGAGCTTTTAAATGTTTAGGCATGTGGGGTGATGAATCCGCAGCCAGTCAGGCAAGGTCACGAGAGATTATTTTACAATTATTTATATAATACATATATTGTGCATAGAATCAGCATTTTCATATTGTGTAATGGTAGTATTTTATTTACTATTCCATTTTAAAAACGGGATAGAATCACTGCATATTCACTTGTTTCACTGATAAACAACTGACATTTCTAAACAGTGTGACATAATGGAACAGTTACGTGACATTGTCTTTCTGATACAGACCTCGGAACAGTGGTTCGATTCCGAAGTTCCACCTAGGTTTTGATACGTACTAAAACACTTGACTTTGCCATCACCAATTTTTGGACAGTCTTATTTTTTCTGTTAATGTTTGTCACTGTAGTTAAAGCATTTGAGTTTGTCTTTTACATACAGTGTATTTAAGTCAATTGTTAGTTTCCGATTTTTATTAATTGACAGGGAAAAAAAAAAAAACGATTTATAGGAAAGTTGCAAATTTGCATGAAAAATGGATAAAATTTGTCTCAAAAATGTATATTGACGTGTACAGACATGACTTTTCCTTGGTGCACACCATGAAGTTGTTTGAATTGGCGTCTTTAACCCCTGCTCATCTAAGCTAAAAGCCTAGCCCCAAGCACCATGTGAAAAACTTAATACTGTAAACCACTTCATTTGAGAGTGGCAGAGTGAAGAGGCCTCGCCGTCACAGGTCCGTGGCTCTGAGAGAGATCCGTCGCTACCAGAAATCCACGGAGCTGCTCATCCGTAAGCTGCCCGTCCAGCGCCTGGTGAGGGAGATCGCTCAGGACTTCAAGACCGTCCTGCGTTTCCTGAGTTTCGCCATCATGGCTCTGCAGGAGACCAGCGAGACCCACCTGGTGGTCTCTTCTTCGCTAAGGGGGTCACCAACATGCCCAAAGACTTCCAGCTGGCCCGCTGCATCCGCGGAGAGAGAGCTTAGACTTTCTGCTGCACATCCACCAGCCATAATGCTCTGCACTGTGTGTCTATATATACGTATATATATATACACATTTATAGTAATATGGACATGTGTTTACTAGATGTTTTTTCTTGCCTTCTGATTGTTGCTCTGAGTGTTGCTATCCCTATGCTGTTGCAATCCTGGAATTTCCCCATTGTGGAACTAATAAAGGCTTATCTTATCTCATCTTATTTGTTTAAAGTTTTCCAAAAATCAGAGTAGTATCCATGTGATATTTGACATTTTATCACACTGCCTGATGACAGTGATAACATGTTCTCTAGCCTTGCCTTAGAAAACCTCTACCTCAACATGAAGTCTGTTTTTTGCACTAAAAAGAGGAATCATTTCTCCTATATTAACCTCCCTTCACTGCATTCCTGCTGAATCCAGAAATTTAAAATTCTTCTCTTGACATAAAACCACACATAATCTATCCCCCAGCTATTTTAAAAGGAACCCCGATTATATTGGCATGTTAGCTCTATATGCTTTATTTTTATGTTAGTAACATAACTATATTTTTTTGAAAATTCCCAGTTTTATATATTTTTAAAAAAACTATGATGTAAATCGCCATTTTTGTTTATGTCACAATGCATTCTGGGTAGTGATGTAGAATGGTTGCAGCCGTTTTCTGTCTTATACAAGCCAAGAAGCGAAGCTACTAACTACTGCCATTTGTCAGTGATTGCACGGCTTTTGGATGCAATTTCCAATGGGAAATAAAGAGAGCGGGGTGAGCCTCCATAGCTTTCCTAAAGAGGGAAAGTTGAGGAAAAAGTGGGGCGGCAGCGGCTCAGGAGGTAGAGCAGGTCGTCTAATAACCCGATTGTTGGCGGTTCGCATCACACTCTCCCCAGATATCCTGCTGTTGTGTCCCTGGGCAAGACACTTCACCCGCATTGCCTCCAGTGCCCATAACACTGGGTATGAATGTGTAAAAATGTTTAAATGCTCAGTGGTGGCTGGAGAGGCCGTTGGCGGATTGGCAGCCACATTTGTCACTCAGCTTTATCAAGCGTGCGCTATAGCGCGTGATCAGACACTGACATGTATTAATCACGCTATGATAAAGCACGATATCGCTCAAAGCGCACGCTTGGCTTGACATGTCGAAGATCTGGCTGGCAGTCATTTGGAATGACTTTGGAGCACTGCTTACGGACGTTCAACCCGCAGTCTGAGAAAGCAACAGAGAAATTGCTTTATGTTGCTGTAGCTGTCACAGTGAAAAGGTTCATGTATTTTTGGTTCTTCTTCTGAAGTGTTTGTTTATGGGTGTGTGCGCCAGTGTGCGGACGTTAGCGGTGTCCTTTTCTCCGCCTTCAGTCCCTCCATATCACAGCGCATATGCAGTCATGCTGCCAAGCTCGCGGGTGAGTCAGAGCTCGTGAAGGGGGCTCGTGCAGGTGTCTCGCCCCGCCTATCAGCGCCATTGTGTGAGCGAGTGTCGGGAGAGAGGACGGAGTGTTTTTCCTGCAGGCAGCCGGACTGTTAAGTGTTCTCCATGTTTGTGAGGAAACCAGCGGCAAACCTGGATCTGATATGATGCAAAAATGGGTGGTAGGCATGTGCTGTTCACATGCCTGATTAGAAGAGTCACACGGCTGCTAGAGGCTGTCCACAATCGGATGGAGAAAGGACTTTGTTTGGGAAATTTGTGACATGACTAACAACTCCTAAATTCTAGGCAGAAGGCGCACATGGTATGTGATTATTTTTGTTTATGAATATTTGTTAAGTGTTATAAAAAACATGAATACAAAATAAATGTCTGTATTTTTAGTTTTTCACGGTGTTTAAGGGCGAAGATTTGCTGTGGCAAAATAAACAAAACTTATCAGTTGGAGCGTGGTTTTCTGACCTAGAAGACGACTTTGGGAGCGGTTATAGTGGAAAAACGTGCCTAATCAAGGAGTGAAAAACGTGCCTAATCCAGGAGCAAGCAGCAAGATTCCTGCAGGGCCATGCTTCAAGGACTTTGTCCATCCATCCATCTTCTACCACTTTTCCGGGACTTTGTTTGCTGAGCAAATAAAAGATGTGCATGTGTGACGAGGTGTCACCACTGGTATGATTTATTGTATGTGTGATTGTTATTTGTGATATGGTAAATATTATGACTGTTGTAAAGTACACACACTATGATCTGTCTGTGACTAATTGAATGCCCTTGTTGAGATAATGGCTATGGTTAATTAGTTGGGTAAAAACAATTGGTAAATTATTTAGTCCACATACCTTTGCCAACATGCTTCCTGTGGGTGTCCAGGCAAAAGACTGTTAGGGGTTGAGGGCCTTTTTATAGGACACCTGCAGGAAGGAATTATGTATGGTAAGTAAGAGGGGAGGTTTAGATTTTGCAAATAGGGGTTTGTAGTATTTATTGAATTATTTATTTCTGTTATTTATATGTATTTTGTATAGCTGGGAATTATTTATGCATTTTTAGACATCAGTGGGTATTTGTGGAAAACAGAATGATGTTTTACCTAGGACATGGTATGTCCTGATTATCATCGATTATCTCAGCTGTGTATATAAACAGGTGGTTAATGATATGAAGTGATCTTTTGAGCGCTTGAGCTTCTGTGATTGAAGTTGTCCGTGTCGGTGTGAAGACATTACATTGTTTACCTGTGAGTTCTTTGGAAATAAATAGAAAGACTGTTAATTGAAACCTGTCTCAAGCCTCCTGCCTCGCTTGGTCACACACCAATTTATGATATTTGGTGGCAGCGGTGCTCCGGCCTGTGGACACCGTGGCGTTTGGTGGACAAAAGGACCCATGGCGAGAAGAAAAATGAGGCAGGAGGAGCGGTCTGAGCTGGACACAGGTATGACGGAGGAGGAGCCGGGAGTCAGCGGACTGGGCGAGCTCGAGGAGCTAACATGCCTGGTAAAATCTTTGGTGCGTTCACTGACTCAGACCGCCAGCTGGAGGAAGAAGCTGCTCGTCAGGAGCAAAAGTGGCAGACTGTGGAAAATCATATTCATTGGATGGAGTCGCAGGTTATGGAACTGAGAGGGGAGTATGGGAGCCGGGCTGAACATAGTGGTGACGATGGCGCTTCGAGGGAGGATCCCAGGGTGATGGCCAGTCGGGTCGGCCCGCAGGAGGAGGATTTGCCACTGCAGGTGCAGCCAAGGAGGCCACGAATGCACCACGAGCCCAGGCTGAATCCTCTCACCCGAGGACGACATCGAGGGGCGACACCTGGCGACATTCGAGAGGATCGCTACAGTCTGCCGCTGGAGGAAAGAGGAGTGGGCTATCCACTTAGCACCTTTACTTACAGGTAAAGCGCGGAGCGCATATGTTCTGATGGATGTTGCTGACACGGATAATTATGGGAAAGTCAAAGAAGCCATTTTAAATAAATTTGAAATTACATCCGACACAGGAGGTTTCAGTCCTTGGACATTCATAAGGACGAAACCCCTCGTGAGCTGTATGTACGATTAAAAGACCCGTTTATTAAATGGATTAAACCGGAGACCGCAACGATAAAAGACATTATGGAAATTATAATTTTGGAACAGTTTCTGCGGATGGTGAACCCGGAACTGGGAATCTGGATACAAGAGCAGGACGCGAACACTGCAGAGGACGCTGCTCGTTTGGCGGAGGTTTTTCTGTCAGCCAGGTCTGGGAGCAGGAGACCTACTCTCGGCCGTGACGGCTCTTTCACCTCACGGAGTAAGTTTGATGGGGGTGAAAGGGGTGGTCAAACACAGAAAAGACTGTATTCCAGTTCCAGTCAGGCCACTGTTAGCAAACTTAGTGGGAGTAGAAAGTCACGTTTGGTCCCAAGTCATGATATACGCTGTTACCAATGTAATAAAATTGGCCACACACCATATACATGTCCTGCCACGAGAAATAGTAAACCATCATTATGTTCCGTTCCTAGACCCATTTTTTTCAGCCCCAGTACACAGTGGAGTATATAAAACGAAGGTGTTGCTTAATGGTCAGTGTGAAGAGGCCCTGTTAGACTCAGGCTGTTTTCAAACGGTTGTGCTACCTAGTTTGGTAGCTAGGGACTTGTGGAATGAGTTGAAAATAAATCTCAGTTGTGTCCATGGGGATAAAAAACTGTACCCGACCGCTGAGGTTTATTTAACAATAGGGGGTCAAACTTATCTCCTTCCTGTAGCTCCTGTGCCTGATTTGCCTTATTCTATTATTCTTGGCAATGATGTTCCAACTTTGTTTGTTCCTCTCTAACCTGTTGTATGATGTCCAGCAGAGGAGAGACAGGCAGGTGGCGCTGTTGAGCAGAGTGTAAATGCACCTGTGGTTAAAAATGGTAGTATAGTGACAACCAGGGCACAGAGAACACAGAGGGCTGCCAATACTCTTCGGGAATTACCATTCTATGATTCTGAGATAGAGGTAGGCCCTATTAAGCAACACAAATCCAAGGCTCAGAGGAGAAGAGATAAGGTGTTAGCCTCTGTAAAGAACTTGGGCGAAGAAACGCCACAGCTAAGCCAGTCAGTAGAGTTTGACATCCCTCCTGACATAGCTGCATTGCAGAAAGCTGACCCAGCACTTGAGCCATGGTTTAATAAAGTCTCGGAGATTGAGGGTGTGAAACAGGGTAAAACTGACTGTTTGGCTGAGGCCTTGTATGTCATAAAAAAAGGGCATTTTATATCAACAACAAGGTGAGGTTATGGCCATAGCTTTACCACAGGACCTCATACCAAAAATTATGGAACTGGGACATGTTATCCCTTGGGCAGGTCATCTAGCATTTCAAAAGACTCTACAGAGAATTGCTAGAAGGTTTGTGTGGCCAGGAATGTATATCCAGGTAAAGGACTTCTGTACTTCGTGTCCAATATGTCAGATTACATCACCTAGGGGAGTAGCTCGTGCCCAACTACACCCATTACCAATCATTGGAACACCATTTGATAGAATAGGGATGGATATAGTTGGCCCCCTAGAGAGAAGTTCTGCTGGTAAATACATTCTGGTGATTTGTGATTACGCTACTCGGTACCCAGAAGCCTTCCCCCTGAAATCTATCAAGGCTAGGCAGGTTAAACTGCCTTATCCAGTTGTTTTCAAGGGTAGGCATACCCAGAGAAATTTTGACAGACTGTGGAACAAATTTCTTGTCCAAACTGTTGCAGCAAGTATACAAGCTGTTGGGTATTAAGACCACCCCTTATCACCCTCAGACTGATGGATTTGTGGAGCGATTTAATCAGACTCAAAAACATGCTGCGGAAATTTGTTTCTGAAACGGGCACAGATTGGGACCAATGGGTACCTTATTTGTTGTTTGCTTATCGGGAGGTGCCCCAGGCTTCAACAGGGTTCTCACCTTTTGAACTGCTGTATGGTCGTCAGGTGAGGGGCCCACTGGATTTATTAAAGGAGCACTGGGAGAGTCCACCGAGTGATCAGGACAATGTGGTCTCTTACGTCATTAAAATGAGAGAAAAACTGGCTCGAATGACTGCTTTGGCTCAGAAACACATGACGGCACAGGCCAAACAAAAAACTTGGTATGACAAGAAGGCCAGAAAAAGGGTTTTTCACCCAGGACAACAAGTTTTGTTATTGCTGCCCTCGTGTGACAGTAAGCTGTTGGCTCGATGGCAGGGGCCATATGAAATTTCTAAGAAACTAAGCTCAGTGACATACGAACTATATATGCCTGACAGGAAGGTAAAATATCAGACCTTCCACATTAACTTGTTGAAAGAGTTTCAGCAGCCTGGTCATCAGCGGCAGCAACCTGTTTTGCAGGAGACACCACAGCTCCTCATTTGTGCGACGGAAGTGGATGAGGAGAGAGAACAGACTTTTCCCACAAATGTGTCAGAGCCTTATGTATTTCAAGTGTCTCATTTGCAGGTGGACCAACAGAGAGTTAGAGGAACTATTAGATCCAGAACTGTTTCAGGAGAGACCTGGTTTCACCACATTGGTATATCATAAAGTACATTTGAAAGAGGAAGCTGTTCCACGTAGGAAATCTTATAGGATCCCAGAGCGATTGGCTCCAAAGATGAAGCAGGAGATTGATCTGATGTTGCAGCTGGGAGTGATCGAGGAGTCAGCCAGTGAGTGGTGTAGCCCGATTGTGCTGGTCCCCAAAAAAGATGGCTCATTAAGATTTTGTATTGACTTTAGATATCTTAATTCAGTATCTAAATTTGAGTCATACCCCATGCCCCGGATTGATGATTAGAGAGAGTGGGCAAGGCTAGATTTATTTCTACTTTGGACCTATGTAAGGGGTATTGGCAGGTGGCATTGGCACCAGAAATAAAGGAACTTACAGCCTTTAAAACACCTTATGGCAGTTTCCAGTTTAGGGTCATGCCATTTGGCCTTCAGGGGGCACCTGCAACGTTTCAGCGACTGATGGACCAAGTGTTAAGAAAGGTACCAAATTTTGCAGCTGCCTATTTGGATGACGTGGTCATCTTTAGTCAGACCTGGGAAGAACATGTGATACATCTTAGGCAAGTCCTTCAGCTGATTAAGAGGGCGGGACTGACAATTAATCCATGCAAATGTGCGTTCGGACAGCAACAGGTGGAGTACCTGGGACATGTGGTTGGTCAGGGGGTGATTAGACCACGAGTAGGTAAAATGGATGCCATCCAGACCTATCCTATACCCACTACTAAGAAAAAGGTACGATCATTTATGGAATGGTAGGGTGGTACAGTAAGTTTATTCCCCACTTTGCTGAAAGAGCAGAAGTGTTGACTGACCTCACCAAGGCTTCAGCACCTAATAAGGTAAAATGGACAGGAATGTGACAGAGCTTTTGAGGATCTGAAGAGGGCCGTTTCTGGGGAGAAGGTTCTCTACAGTCCAGATTTTGCTCGTCCATTTATTTTGCAGACAGATGCTTCAGGAGTTGGCATTGGAGCAGTACTTCTCCAGGAGGAGAGGGGAGAGAGACACCCAGTACTCTTCTTGAGCCGAAAATTGTTGGACCGGGAGACAAGATATTCCACAATAGAAAAATAATGTCTTGCCATGAAATGGGCAATAGGGTCTCAGATATTATTTATTGGGGCGTCATTTTGTGTTGGAGACAGATCATCGGGCCTTACAGTGGCTGGACAGGATGAAGGACGTAAATAGTCGTCTCACAGGGTGGTATGTGTCCCTCCAACCATATGATTTTACTGTTCGGTATGTGGCAGGGAAGACCAACCTTGTGGCCGACAGCCTCTCAAGAATACATGACTCAGAATACTGTACTCTCGGGAAAGGGGAGGATATGTGACGAGGTGTCACCACTGGTATGATTTATTGTATGTGTGATTGTTATATTTGTGATATGGTAAATATTATGACTGTTGTAAAGTACACACACTATGATATGTCTGACTAATTGAATGCCCTTGTTGAGATAATGGCTATGGTTAATTAGTTGGGTAAACACAATTGGTAAATTATTTAGTCCACATACCTTCGCCAACATGCTTCCTGTGGGTGTCCAGGCAAAAGACTCTTAGGGGTTGAGGGCCTTTTTATAGGACACCTGCAGGAAGGAATTATGTATGGTAAGTAAGAGGGGAGGTTTAGATTTTGCAAATAGGGGTTTGTAGTATTTATTGAATTATTTATAGTGTTATTTATTTCTGTTATTTATATGTATTTTGTATAGCTGGGAATTATTTATGCATTTTTTAGACATCAGTGGGTATTTGTCGAAAACAGAATGATGTTTTACCTAGGACATGGTATGTCCTGATTATCATTGATTATCTCAGCTGTGTATATAAACAGGTGGTTAATGATATGAAGTGATCTTTTGAGCGCTTGAGCTTCTGTGATTGAAGTTGTCGGTGTGAAGACATGACATTGTTTATCTACCAGTAAGTTTATTGGAAATAAATTGGAATAATTGAAGAAGGATCTGCCTCGCCTTTGTCTTTGCCGTTCCTCATGTTCACAGCATGTTTCTTCCCACATCTGCTGGACATTCAGCCGGACAGAAGAGGTACCGGAGCGACATTTATGGACAATGCAGTTTGCAAAAGGTCACAACACCTTTAAGGTACCAGGTTAGATGGGAATTAAAGTTCCAAACTGAAAATATACCAAGTTAAATTGAGAAAAGAAACAGAAGTAAAAGAAAATTGAAGTGTTGTAAATTACTGAAGAGTGTCACTTGTTTCCTATTGTATGTTCTCCCAGCAGTTTTCCAACTTTCCTTTCACTGTAAAATTCCAAAAGTGTTAGTTCAAGTCATTTTTGAAAATGGAGCAGAGCACAAGTGAGTTTCATACATTAGAGGAAATACTTGCAGCTCTAGAAGATGAGAAAGTAAAGTTGGAAGAGAAATTAAAAACTGAATCTGTCGACTTAAATGAGATCTTGGAACACACAAGACAGGGTTATCATCATCATCTCAAGTCGAAACGCAAGAGAGACTATCAGAAAGGGGAGACGCCCTACAGAAAAAGTTGTTTAGTTTAAAAAGGAAATAACAGTTTATGTTGACGTATCAACTTTAAAGCAGAGATTCATCTAACAAGATCTAAACTTAAGGAAGACTGCTCTAAAACTGAGTTGGGTGAAATGATCCATTCAATAGAAAAGTGTGAGTTAGAACTAAAGGTATGAGTTTACGTGCACTTTATCATCTCAGGACATAAGATTGATAGCTGCACTTCAGTTACAACTGAAATAATCCTACTCCTGCAAAGACAGTATGTAGATGTTGATACCAAGGAATTTGATACAGTAGCTGTAAAGGAATCTCTCAGTTACTCCAAAGAGAAGATGCAAGGTCAATTTATGGATCAACTGTCTAGAACTAGTCAAAGCAGTCAGTCAAGTCATAGTCAGCAGGGAAGTCATGTATCGGCGAAAAAAAGCAGATGCAGCTGCACGTTTGGCATCAAAACTGGCTGAAATAAACAGGGAGATGGAAATATCTGCCCAGAGAAAGGAGATTTTGGCTCAGCAAGAAAAACTAAAATGGCTGGAAGATCAAAGGGATCTTGAAGTCAGAGGCTGAATACAATGTGTATGCTGAAGAGGAATCAAGGCTTAATGCTGAAATAAAGTATGTTGAAGTAAAAAGTACTTTGCCTCCAAGTCAGCTTCCAATGCAGCATAGTGGCCCTCCATGCACTCAAGTTCCACAAAATGCATCGGCCCCTCCTTACTCAGAGTAAACGCATCAATGTTCCCCACAGTGCATCAGTCCCACACAACTCTGGGCTCAGATATCCTGCCAGAGAGCGCGAAGTCTCACTAGTCCAGGTGTTCAAGGAATCCCTTTCTATGACAAGACTTCCGGCACCAGAGCCTTTTGTGTTTACAGGAGACCCACTTAAATTCGCAGAGTGGAGCACTTGCTTCAAGGCTTTGATAGAAACAAGCTGTACAGATCCAGCACATATGTATTTTTCAAATAGAACAGCTTAAGTGGTGAGGCGCTTTCAGTGTTAGAAGGAACTTTATCGTAGTGATGAAGAAGCATACACAGGCTTGGGATGCCTTGAACAAGCGCTATGGCCACCCCTTTGTAGTCCAAAGAGCTTTCAGGGGAAAACTGAGTTCCTGGCCGAAGATTGGACCAAAAGATTCCCTTAAACTAAGTTCATTGATTTCCTCATCTCTTGTAAAAATGCCATGCCCCATGTGCAAGGACTTGGAGTTTTGGATGATTGTGAGGAAAATCAGAAATTACTGCTGAAACTTCCAGACTGGGCAACAACTCGCTGGAACATGTAATGTATTTTAGTGTGTTTAAGGAGAGCAAGTGGAATAAACAGACAGGACAGCAAGGTCTTCAGTAACGTCAACAACAACAGTTTTTACTCTTAATCTGCATACAACACTTAACAGCGCCCCTAGTGGCAGACCACATTACTACATCTCCATTTAGAAGTAGAATATACTATATTGTTACAGAAAAACAATAAATCCTAATATGACTCAAGTTAAAGTATGGTTTTAACCTGAAAAACTGCTTTTCTTTTCATTACAGGGCTAACATCCCTTAAGATACACTTATACAATGTGAAACAACAAAAATGTTTAACGTTGTGGGGGTTTAATCAGTCTGCCAAAGCGTGAAGTTTTCCTTGGCTCTTCAGTAACTGCTTTGGAATTCTCAGTTTCCTTTACAGGAGAATGAACAGGTGCTTGCTCCGATGAGATGGTCTGTTGGCTCACAAGCAGGGGTCGGGAAATCCTCCTGATCAGTGTTTGTCATGGCGGCCGCTGGGCCGTCATCCAGCTCATCAGCTCCAGCCGCGCACAGACTAACAGGTGTTAATCAGCGGCTCTTAAAAGCCAGCGTCATGGACAGCTCGGCACGGAGTCATCAGTCTTCTTACGTGGAAGATCTTGTCGTGGCGTTCTTAGCTTGGCTGTGGAACGAAGCTCTGGCTCATACTCAGTTGAAGTAGACAATTTGCTTTTCTACGCCTAATCTTTACTCCGGTGCTCAGGCGGACCTCCCAGGCGGTGGACCAGTGTCTCCAACGGACGGAGAATTACCCTCACCTTTCCGGAGATCCTCCTGGCCTACGGAGTCAGCTTCGTTTCACGGACAAGACAGGAGCACCACGACAAGACCTACCACGTAAGAAGGCTATTTGCTTTTCTACACCTAATCTTCACCCCTGTGCACAGGTGGACCTCCCAGGCGGCGGACCAGTATCTCCAACGGATGGAAAATTACCCTTTCCCTTCCGGAGCTCCTCCTGGCCTTCACCAATTCAGGAATTCTCTCCACTGCAGCTGCAAGTACTGTCACTCCCTCAGTCACAAGAGTCATTGTCACCACAGCTACGGACATTATCTGTCACGGCTACGAGAACAGTCAACGTCACAGCTGTCAGTGCAGTCTTTGCTCTCACCATGAACTCCACCACAGTTAGTGGAGTTACCACCGTCAGCCTCAAGCACCAGAATCACCACTGCACGCGGACATCGGAGAACAGCTAGATACTGTCAGAGACAACCTCAAGTAAGCTGCACACCTGCACTTGTCCTTTTGTGCTGTACAGCCTTAACGGTTCTGCTTGTGTTCTAGGGTTGCCAGGTCGTCTTCTGAATTGCTCAGCTCCGGTGACCAGGCTACGGTATCTGCACTCACACTTTCACTACACTCACTTACACTTGATAAATAATAACTATTTTGTATCTGCCCGTGTCTGTCTCTTGGGTCCTGAAACATGTCAGTTTGTGGTTTTAGGAACACTTTCTTCTCTGCACTTCAGTAGATGGCGCCCATTTCTCCTGAATTTACATCCCCCAGGGGTCTGAATCACAAATGATCTTGGTGTGTTGTGGCTCTTTACCACAATAGCTGGTTGCCATGTATTCTCAGCTCTGAATCTAACTGTCTCTCCCTCTTGTAGAGCAGGTAAGGCTCTGGCTCCATGGTCAAAGTAATGTTTGTCTCATCTGTCTCTCCAGTTGTTTTTGCTTATTCTTTTTCAGCTGTGGCATTAACAGCTGACCTGATGTTGGCAATTTTGTTTTCAGTCTCCGATTCATCAACAATTGTGCTGGAGACAATTTGACTCCATCCAAGGGCGAATTTCTGTATTCAAGAACTGCAATATAAGGATCTCCTTGGCTCTCGTGCCTTCTTCAGTAGGTTTTTTTATTGTTTGAATTGCACGTTCACTTTGCCCATTTGATTGTGGGTATCCCGGGCTCGATGTGGTGTTTAAACTCCCACGTTTCTGCAAACTCTCTGAACTCTGCACTTAAACTGTGGTCCATTGTCTGACATGAGCTCGTCTGGAATTCTATGTCTGGCAAACACATTTAAGAGCTACAATGATGCGTTTGCTTGTTGTTTGTGGCAATTTCAGGATATTTTGAGTAATCTACACACAGTAGATAATCACCTTGGTCAAAATGGAAAAGAACACCAACTTTTGCCCAAGCTCTGCTGGGAATGTCATGACTCTGAAGTGGTTCTTTGACATTGTTCCTCTTGTGTGTGTTACAGATAGAACACCTTAGCACTGTTTCTTCTATTTGTTTAGACATACTGGGCCAAAACAAAAACATCTCTTGCTCTTTCTTTGCATTTAACAACGCCAAGATGTGCTTCATGGATTTTCTGAAGCATTTCCTTTCTCAGACTTTGAGGCACCACAAGTCTGGAGTTCTTGAATATTAGTCCTGAGCATGCGAGTTCCTCTCTGAATGTCCAATACTTATCTCAGCTGGAACTTGACTGACTTGTGCTGGCCATCCTGACTGAACTGCTTTCATTAACATTTGCAGTTCCTCATCTGCTGCTGTTGCTTTCTGGAATAACTTCAGCTTTTCCTCTGAGACAGGTAGGTGTGCTGTAAGGAGATTAACTTCAAGTTCCTCCTCCAATAGTTTTGTCTGCTCTTTAAGAAAAGCTCTGCTCAGTGTCTGCAATGTACAAGTCTTTGCCTGGTTTATATGTAACCTGCAGGTTGAAAGACTGCAGACTCATCAGCATACGTTGTAGTCTGGGTGGTGCTTTATGCAACCTTTTTGAACAGCTTCCAGTGGTTTATGGTCTGACTCAACCTGTACTGTTCTTCCATACAGATACTGCTTGAATTTCTCAGCCATACACAATAGCCATAAGTTCCTTTTCAATTTGTGCATCTTTTCTGTGTGTCTGTTAGCGATCTTGAACCATAAGCCACTGCCTGACCCTCTTGCAATATCACAGCTCCCAATCCTTCAGAGCTTGCATCCACAGACAATGTAACTGGCTTATTTATGTCATAAAATCTCAGCACAGGGGTTTCACTGACAAGTGACTTCAGCTGTTCAAAGCTCTTGTTGCTGTGACTCCCAGTGCCATGCAACTTCTCCTTCCAGAAGTTTTCTGAGTGGTGCACTTACCTGACAGGTTTGGTATGAACTTTGCAAGGTACTGCACCATACCGAGAAATCTGAGTGCAGCCACATCTTCTGGTTGAGGCATGTTAACTAGTGCTCCGACTCTCTTGGTCTGGCTTCAGGCCTTCTGCACTCAAAATGTGTCCGATATATCGTATTTCAGTCATGCCAATCTTACATTTGTCCTCGTTCAGTTTCAGATCAATGCTTTTCACTCTTTCCAGTAGTTGTCTCAGCCTTTTGTCATGTTCTTTATTTACACCCCACACCAGGATGTCATCCATAACATTTTCAACTTCTTCCAGGTCCTCCAGTCTCTGGGCGATGTACTTCTGGGACTAATGACACACCAAAGGGAAGCCTCTTAAATCGGTATCTACCAAGTGGTGTGTTAAAGGTACATAACTTGGAGCTTTCTTCATCAAGCTGTATTTGCCAGAAGCCATGGTTTGCATCGAGCAATGAAAACACCTTTGCATTCAGCGTCTCTGCAACAAGTTCTTCCACTGTTCACAGGGGATAGTGCTCTTTTTATAGCTTTGTTGAGATCTTGAGGATCCATGCATATTCTTATTCTTTTATTTGCTTTCTTGACAATGACCATGCTGTTGACCCAATCAGTGGGCTCTGTTTGCTTCTCAATCACACCCAGAGTCTCCATTCTTTCTAGTTCTTTTTTTATATCATCCTCCAGTGCTAAAGGCACCTTTCTGGGTGGGTGAATCACTGGAGTTACAGCTGGGTCAACCTTAATGTGATGTAGTCCCGGTACACACCCCAGTCCTGTAAACACATCTTTGTATTCTGTTAGAATGTCAGTTTCCTCTTCTCTATCCACCTTGTGGACTCTGGTTATCAGTCCCAGTTGTTCACATGAATCCCCTCCAAGGATCACTGGCAAATCAGCTTTTATAACTTGAAATTCAAGCTCCTGTTCTTTAGTTTTGTATTCACATTTCAGCTTTGCCATGCCCACTGGTTCCATCTTGTGGCGAGAATGATACTTTGTTCTGGATTCAAACAGTAGCATCTCTCCTTTGGTCACTTTCTTTAAGATTTTGAGAGGTAGCACATTGCAACATGCACCCGTATCTAATCTGAAGACTACCTGTTCACCATCGTCAGAACTTCTGTCCATCTTGATTTTTCAGCTTCTTTGACATTGTATCAACATGAGCTAGCTTTATTTTCTCTTCTGAGATAGAACAAGAGGAAAAAAATGTTTATTGGAACCATTGAGCCACTCACATTTTTCTCCTGCATGAACTTTCTCTGCTCTTTGTGCATCCTTGTGTGACACATGCGAGCAAAATGTTTTTTTCGTGAGCAGACTTTACATGTTTGCCTATACACAGGACACTTGTGAGGCTCATTTATATCCGCATTTTTGCGTGGATGTCACTTTCTTTAGGCCTCTTAGAAGTTTCAGTAAACAAGCTAAGCAAAATAAAGCTGTTTCTTCTTGTAAAGCTTTCATATGGCTTTGTGTGGCTTCATTAGCTCTGCATATATCCACAGCTTTACTCAGGGATAAGTCTGGTTCTCTAAGCAATCTTGCTCTCACCTGGTCATTGGTGACTCCACACAATACAATCTCATGAGTGAATCAGTTAACAGTCCAAACTCAGTCTTTGGCCTTGTTTTCCAGGTCTGTCACATATGCATCGATAGGTTCACTCTTGCCTTGTACTCTTGTGAAAAATATGTGCCTCAGGTAGGTTATTTTTTCTTGGCTCACAATATTGCCGAAATCTTTTTAGGATGTCAAAATCATCCACATCATCATCGAAGTCCATGGTATTAAATACCTTAATAGCTTAGTCACCTGCCACATGAAGAAACGTAGCACATTTTATTTTCTCTGATTTTTCAGCTATGCCGCTAGCAATCAGGTACAGTTCAAACTTCTGGATCCACGAATGCCAGTTTTCTGAGGTTTCCTTCCAGCGACAGACTGTTCAGTGGTTTTAGTTGGTCCATCTTCGTATGAGTGACACCATGTAATGTATTTTAGTGTGTTTTTAAGAAGAGCAAGTGGAATAAACAGACAGGACAGCGAGGTCTTCAGTAATGTCAACAACCGTTTTTACTCTTAATCTGCATACAACACTTAACAGCGCCCCTAGTGGCAGACCACATTACTACATTACAGAACAGACATGTCACTAAAACACTGGATGAAGGGAAGGCATATCCAGGTTTCGAAGAGTTTGCACACTTTGTGGCAGAAGAAGCGCGCATAGCATGCAATCCTATTTCTTCCCTTTATGTGCTAAAGCATACAAGTGAAAAACTAAAGGAACAAATGTGTCAAGGCCAGTGTTCTGGTAGCTTCAATAAATGTACCCAGTTATCCAAAACAAACCTCAAAGGCCACATCCCAAGGTGGCAGAGGTTCCAAGCCCAGCTCTTTAGAATCTCAAAATAAGAAGCAGATTAAGTGTATTTGCTGTCAGCAAGATCACTTTATAAGTGACAAGTTTGCAGCAATGCCTCTCAAAGACGAAAAAATTTGTCAGATAATTTGTGTTTTTCTTGCCTTAGAGTTGGTCACATATCCAAAAACTGTCAACAGGTCACTTGTAATATTTGCAGGCAAAGCCACCCCTCTCCACTTCACGAGGAACGTCCTCAAGGAGAAAAGCCAGAAATGCCACCACAAGAGGAAAGCACTTCCACAGTTGCATGTAGTGTAAAGGTGAGCAACAGTGATCGCACTTCAATGATTGTTCCAGTATGGCTCTCTTGTGCAGCTGAAAACAGTCCAGAGACCTTGGTGTATGCGCTTCTGGATACTCAAAGCAGCAATACATTCATTGATCAAGACATTTGTGAGAAAATTCATGCAAAAACAGAACCTGTTAAGTCAAGATTGACAATGACTCACCGGGGTTCAGCTGTACATTGCCAAAGAGTAGATGGGCTCAAAGTAAGAGGTTACCATTCACAAGAGCCACCTACTTATACAAGGGAATACATTCCAGTTGAGAAAAACAGTATCCCAACTCGTGAGACAGCGAAAGAGTGGACTCACCTAAGCATTGCAGAAGAGATGCCAGATCTGTTACTGTCCCACAGGGCTCCTGATTGGCTATGACTGTGCAAGAGCATTAAAACCAAGGAAGGTCATACCAGGAAATGATTATGATCCATATGCAGTCAAAACAGACTTAGGCTGGACTATCGTGGGTTCCATCAAACCATGGACTGGTCTAATGGAGGTAATAGGAGTTTCCATCCATCACACCTTCCTCTGATCAATGTCCTGGAATGAGATTTCTTGGACACAAATCCAAGAGAAGGAAATATCAGAATCAGAATGAACTTTATTGCCAAGCACGTTTACAAGAAAACACAAGTAAACATGAGGAATTTGACTTGACATTGGGCGCGCTAGATAAGCGCATCCCAATGACGCGGCAGCCATGCAAGGCGCCCGTCATACAGTGGGGGGGTAAAGAGGGGGGAAGGGGGGGTAGGGAAGCACAATGGGCAGAGAGAAAAAAGCATTGTTAATCAAAATAAAGCTCATATGACAAATTGTGATTACCTAGAAAAAAACTCTAATGCACATAAATTAGCAGACAATAGATCACACAACACAAGAGTTGAGAGAGTCAGTGTATATTTATATATCAGTGTATGTATCAGTCCTGTAATGTTGTATGCGGTGTAGTGTGGGTGTGCCAATCGCTAGTGAACAGCAGAGGGCGCCTCCTGGCAGTGAATGGATGTTAATCATGTGATCTATAAGCAAGTCCAGAGTCTCTCTTGCTTGCAGGTGGCAGTTGAAGACACATGGTACACTGTCCTTGAAGAGTCCAGTCTGTTGAAACAACAGCGATGGTGTCGATTGTTTGGGTTAGCAGAGCCGCTCCTTCCGCTTATCTTCATCGAGGAGGAATGTAAACAGGGCATCAAAGACTAGGTCAAATCTGCACAGTGCACTCAATAGAATTTTCTTCACCCGTGCAGTTCTGTGCTTCATAATTTCCATGTACAGGCTTAAACTTTAACATTCTCTGGAGAGCACTGGCGACTTCAAGATGTATTTCACCATCTGAATCACCATTCAGTTCACCATGCCGCCTTGTGCGCTCCCCAACTGGTCGAATTGGTGAAGCAGCTTGCCTGGATCCGCATTTTGAACAGCTCTCCACCTTCCTCAATTTCTGAAACACCAGGAAACTCCAGAGCCAAAAATAGAAATCCTGTGATCATAGCCAATAGATGTCTTCTGCATCTCACACTCAGCAGGTTCCAATTCTTGGGCTCCTCCTTGGCCCGGTTCTTGTTGAAAAGTGGTGACAATAGCACATTTAAGCCGCTTCCAAATCCATAATTTCCGTTTGGATTAAGATTCAGCAGAAGAAGAGCGACTAAACAGACAAATGCAACATTGCAAGCTGGAATCAGAGGGGAGAGGATTAGGAGGGAGAGGGGAAGAAAGTGTCTGCTCTCTGAATGCCGGAAGTGAAGGGACACGAGGACATTCAGTTTCTCCAGTTCTTGAATGGAAACATTCACCACAACAAGGAAGGACATTTGGAAATGCCCCTACCCTTTAGAGAGTATCCACAGCTTCTGAACAACAAGCAGCTTGCTACAGTTCGATTGAGGCATTTAAAGGGGAAAATGGAAAAAAATCCCAAGTACAAAGAGGATTACATCAAGTTCATGAATGGCGTTTTTGAAGATGGTGTTGCAGAAGAAGCAGATGCCACACCAAAGGATGGTAGCACCTGGTACATTCCGCATCATGGAGTATACCATCTAAGGAAGCCAGAGAAAATCAGGGTTGTCTTAAATTGCTCTGCCAGATTTGAAGGCACTTCTTTGAACGATCACCTACTTACCGGACCAGATTTGACAAATGCTCTGGCTGGGGTTTTGTGCAGATTCCGTGAGCACCCAATCGCAATCATTTGCGATGTGGAAAAAATGTTTCGTCGCTTTCATGTCAGCCAAGAAGATAGGGATTTCCTTAGATTCCTGTGGTGGGAAAATGGGAACATGAGCACTAAGCCCAAGTAATATCCCATGCGAGTGCATATTTTTGGAGCATCATCATCTCCAGGATGTGCTGACTACGGCATGAAACACCTTGCAAGTGAATATGAAAAGGAATACCCTTTGGCAGCCAGCTTCATTCGCAAAAACTTATGTGGATGATGGTCTTATCAGCGTTGAGTCAGTTGAAAGGGCAAAACAAATTGTCAAGGAAGCACAAGAAGTCTGTTCTAAAGGAAGGCTGCGCTTACACAAATTTGTGTGCAACAACAAAGAGGTCCTGGAGGTGATGCCAGAAACAGAACATGCAAGTGAGAAGAAAGACGTAAATCTGAATTACACTGTGGTTCCAATGCAGAGTGTACTAGGGATAAAGTGGAATGTGGAAGCTGATGTGTTCTCATTCAGTGTTATCCTCAAAGAAAAACCAGCCACAAGAAGAGGAATTCTAGCAACAGTTGCAAGTGTGTATGACCCACTAGGATTTCTCTCTCCTTATATCTTGACTGGCAAACAACTGCTGCAAGACATGTGCAGGCGGGGTGTGGGATGGGATGAACCCGTTTCCCCTCAAATCCAGGCCAAGTGGGAAATATGGCCCCAGGGTTTGGAAAATCTTCAACACATTAAAATACCAAGATGCCTCATTCCTGAATACCTCGGCACAATCCAAAAAATTGAGTTGCACTTTTCAGATGGTAGCAGCAGTGGTTATGGACAGTGTTCCTACATCAGGATTGTTTGATGTACAAGTTCATTGTGCTCTTGTCATGGGTAAGGCCCAAGTGGCACCCACAAGCATAGTCACCATTCCACGTCTTGAGCTGACTGCTGCAGCAGTTTCAGCTGGTGTGAGTAACTTTCTCAGAGCAGAGCTCGAGCTGAAGATCGAGTTTTTCTGGACGGACTCAAGTGGTGCTTGGGTACATCAAGAATGAAGCCCGGCGCTTCCATGTGTTTGTTGCCAGTCGATTCCAGAAAATAAACTACAGATCCAAAGCGATGGTTCTACGTTGAAATCAATCAAAATCCAGCAGACCATGCTTCTAGAGGTCTTAAGGTGGCAGAGCTGATTGACTCAAACTGGCTCACTGGGCCTGAGTTTTTATGGGAACATGAAATTGTCACAATTCAACATTCAGAGCTTCTCTCTTCAGGTGACCCTGGAGTAAAGGTTTTGAAGACAGCTGCTGTTGAAAGAGACAACTTTCTTGAAAGGTTTAAGATTTTCTGACTGGAATACAGCCATCAATGTTGTAGCAAGGATTAAAAGACTGGCAAAAGAAGACAGGTCAGGTCCAATTAGAGGAGAGAAGAGTTGCCTCTCACTCATTTGGGCAGCACAAAAGGAGGCATTTGAAAATGAGCTGAAATGGTTCAGTCAAAAGTCAGCTAAACTACCAAAACTCAAAATGCATCAGCTTGATCCTGTCCTTGTAGATAACCTCCCTCCAATTCTAAGGAGGTTAAGAAAGCCATCTGTATCTTTTGAGCTGAAACATCCAGTAATCCTTCCCAAAGAAGGCATTGTAACAACTAAGGTTTAGTACGAAAGGTTAAAGTTAAAGTTGGAACAAGAGATCTAGGGAAAAAGGTGAACGCTTAAAGTGAGTCTCAGTTCTTGAGAGACCTGTTCAGAAACCAATAGTTCTAGTTGAAAATGAGTCCTAAACTACAAGGGGAGGACATAAAACTAAAGTCAGATGATACAGTAATGACAAAGAAACGCTTAAGTCTAGAAAGTGAATAATATCAATGCTATTAAAGCAACATGCGATTTGAAGGTTTACATTTATTTCAAGGAAAATTACAAGATTTAATTTTGTTTGTTAAAAGTTGAGTGAATGTAAATCTTTGTAATTTTGATGGCAGTGTAGCTGTCACAATGAAAAGGTTTATGTATTTTTGGTTCTTTTTCTGAAATGTTTGTTTATGGGTGTGCGCGTGTGTGCGCCAGTGTGCGGACGTTAGCGGTGTCCTTTTCTCTGCCTTCAGTCCCTCCATATCGCGGCGCATATGCCGTCGTGCTGCCAAGCTCGCGGGTGAGTCAGGCGGGGCGAGACACCTGCACGAGCCCCCTTCAAGAGCTCTATCAGCGCCATTGTGTGAGCCAGTGTCGGGAGAGAGGACGGAGTATTTTTCCTGCAGGCAGCCGGACTGTTAAATGTTCTCCATGTTTGAGGAAACCAGCAGCAAACCTGGATCTGATGAGATGCAAAAATGGGTGGTAGGCATGTGCTGTTCACATGCCTGATTAGAAGAGTCACACGGCCGCTGGAGGCTGTCCATGATCAGATGCGGAGAAAGGACTTTGGAGAGAGGACTTTGTTTGGGAAATTTGACATGACTAAACTCCTAAATTCTAGGCAGAAGGCGCACACTGTGTGATTATTTTTGTTTATGAACATTTAAGTGTTATAATTTATTTTGTATTCATGTTTTTTATGTCTGTAGTTTTAGTCTTTCACGGTGTTTAAGGGCGAAGATTTGCTGTGACAAAACAAAAAACTTGTCAACATCAGTTGGAGCGTGGTTTTGACCTAGAAGACGACTTTGGGAGCGGTTATAGTTGCTGAGAGTCCATGTTTCAGTTCAGTGCCCATCATGCTTGTAGACAATTTTTTGTGTTTGAGCATTCTATTGTAAGTAAATCAACAATATACAAGTTTCACCTTAAAATAATGCTTCCTCAAGCACACGCTTGAGACACTGTGTGCGCTTGAGTGTCCCTCCGCTTTATCGCTCATTTGAGCGATATTTATCTCACTATGATAAAGCTCTCAGCTTTATCAAGCGTGCGCTTGATAAAAATTTGAACCGTGACCATACCTGTCAAGGCATACCTCATGCCTCCCTTATTGGGGGGGGGGGCTTTCACACCTATACTGAGTACTTAAACTGTATATATCGGCAGATGAAAGAAAACTGAAACAAAACACAATTGCAACATGAACTATTTCAATTATTCAAATGTACATTTATATGGACAATCTTGAGCCATAAATTTTTGGTAATGTGAAAATAACCCAAGTAGCATAAAAAAAATAAACTTAAAAAAATGAAATAAACATTTTTCAAATTTACATTAGCACAAGGTAGATTGCTTAACCACTTGCGCTCCGTTGGTCCGCAGGCGGGCAAGTCTCTGCGTCCTAGGGCGCACGAGAGCACAGTTGTGCGCCCTCGGACGCATGATAGAGATCCTGATGGTGGTGATGTAGGTGGTGTGGCCTCCAAGCGCCACTGAAAAAAAAACAAACAAAAAACTGCAGACACAGCCACGAACAGATTAGTTCATCTGATTGACCTCTCATTCGACTAATAAGAGCCTTGAATTGGGTTTCTGAAACCATGAAGAGCCAATGAATGAAAACCTAGGAAGGAGGACCCGTTACTGTGAATGCAGGAGCCAATTGAAGCACAGAAGTTCGGGCTGGGTGAAGAGATTTACTGTTGCAGCTGATTAAAAAAAGAAAAGGACGCTGGACGAACTTGCTACAGACCCAGCAGCATGGAGAACACCCACAAGTGGGACCTGCACTCATTCCAGCAGAATAGACGTTTAGGATTCTCTTCCGTCATCAGACCGACGGAGGCCGACGACAAAGGTCGTAAATCATTCACCAAAACCGCAATAATGGAATTATGTTTTGACCGTGATCCACGAGCGGACCAGCGTCGCGTTCGTCTGACAATGGGGAAGAGAAGTTCGCCAGGACTCTGCTGCTGTGAAGAGGTAAGGTGTTAAGCTAAATTATTATTTCTCCCTGAAAATTGTAATCAAAAAATGACTTGACCGATCGGTAAATTACAACTGTACGGTGCACGAAGTGCGTGCGCTGCGATAAACAGTTCATTTGCCGTGTTCGGACCGTGAACGCCGCCCCCCCCCCCCGCTGCAGAAGAGGAGTGGGGGGGCGTTCACGGTCTGAACGCCCCCTGGTCCGCGGGGGGGAAGCATATAAGTCTATTCTGTCATGTAGCGATGGCTGTCCTCTGTAGCGGGGGGGGGAAGCTGCTGTGACAGCGTTGCTGTGGAAACATGCAACGAGTGTAATCTGTCATGTAGCGAGGGCCGAACTCAGTCCTTTGTAGCGGGAGAATAACCCCACACACACACCCCCCCCCCCCCCCCGAATATGACCTTTCATTAGAGCCCAAAATGAAGATTCTACATTTAATTATTCAATTAGACGTTTTTCCAAACTGTGCCATTTGGCACAATTTGGCATAGTTCCACAACGCCTGGGAACTACCTGAGAACAAAGCTGTGTAAAATATTCATTTTTGTGGTATTGTTACCAAATTTGGATCTCAGCTTGATAACACTTGGTTCTACATTTCTGTTGCATTTTCCAGCCGGATCAGACAGCTGTGTGTTATTTGCAAGCATTTGTATCCAAAAAAACACCGTGGCCAAATTTATTTTCTTCAAGTTCAGTATGTTTAGATGACTAACTCAGTGGCCGGAGCACGTAGAGAGATTTTTTTTGCCAAAAAATTCAAAGTGTTTTCTTTTAAATGAGACCAACCCCATGAAGATGCTGTAAAGGGTTGAAGAACAGCTTTCGATTTACTTTGGGCATGTTATTTTTTGGCATTTTTAGGAAAATTACCCGGAGTGCAAGGGGTTAACTTGAAAGTACACAAGAATAATTCTGAATATAGTTCTTAATTGTTAGCTAGATAAATAAATACACTTGGAATTAAGGAGTTTTTGTCAGCTTTGTTACACTAATGCACTTGGATGAACTTTGTTAGGTGCGCTCAATTTCGCCAGGCATCGAATTACTGTTCAGTTGATTTTAGGTTCTCTTGTGGAGGAACAAAATAAGTGCAGGCGGACACGGCAAACTGAAGTTTAAAAGGGTGATTTATTCATCCTCCATCACGAGGCTCGCTCAGCGCTGTGGCAGTGTGCTGGAGCGAGCCCTGCGTCTCAAAGTCAGCAACAAACAATGCGAGTGATCAAAAAGAGCAAGAGATATGCAGTCAACTTACATACCCAGCTCAGACAATACATGCATGGCACATTAGCATCACAGTATACAGCAGGAAAGCATGGACATTTGCATGAGTGTGTCACATCAGCCGCAGGATTACTGGCGCCGGGATTCCTCTCTGTTCCGGAGCTGCAGGACAAAAAGAGGGTCCGAGGCACATCTGCATAATGATCAGTCCATGCCTCTCACTGTTCTGATAATTGCTCATGCTGAGCGCTCTGCCAGCCCCGTACGCTGTGGGGGTCACACACACACACGAGGTGTTCCTCCACAATTTTTTTTTTCCCCCTGTATATTTTTCTTTTTGGCGTACAGAAATGGCAATATACTCGTATTTGCTAAAATTGCATTTTCCCCGTATTAAAATATGGCAAAACCGTACCACTTGACAGGTATGCGTGACAAAGTTCGAACCGTGATTCGCTTGAGCGTGCGCAAAGCACACACTTGTGCGCTTTGAGCGATATCGTGCTTTGTCATAGCGTGATAATACATATGTCAGCTTTATGAAGCGTGCGCTATAGCGCGTGATCACAGACACTCCGTGGCGGAAATGTGGCTGCCAATCCGTGCCAACAGCCTCTCCAGCCACCACTGAGCATTTAAACATTTTTACACATTCATACCCAGTGTTATGGGCACTGGAGGCAATGCGGGTGAAGTGTCTTGGCCAGGGACAACGGCAGGATATCTGGGGAGAGTGTGATGCGAACCGCCAACCATCGGGTTATTAGACGACCTGCTCTACCTCCTGAGCCGCTGCCGCCCCCACTTTTTCCTCAACTTTCCCTCTTTAGGAAAGCTATGGAGGATTACCCTGCTCTTTATTTCCCTTAGAAATTTTTTTGGAAATTACATCCAAAAGCCGCCCAATGTGGCATTTTCACTGACAAATGACAGTAGTTGGCTTCGCTTCTTGGCTTGTATAAGACAAAAAACGGCTGCAACCATTCTACGTCACTACCCAGAATGCATTGCGACGTAAACAAAAATGGCGATTTACATCGTAATCAAGTTTTTTAAAAATATATAAAACTGGGAATTATTTTCAAAAAAAATATATTATAGTTATGTTACTAACAAAAATAAAGCATAGAGCTAACATGCCAATATAATCGGAGTTCCTTTTAAAGAACTGATCGTACCCCATTATCTTAACAGATTACACTCTCAGGAAGCAGGACTCGTAATTCCTAAAGTCTTTAAAAGTAAAAGGGGTGGGGCTTTTAGTTATCAGGCCCCTCTTGTATGGAACCAATTACCAGCCTGGGTCCATGAGGCCAATACCCTTTCTGGCTTCAAGATAAAACTGAAAAGGTCTGACAGACCTGTATGGAGTGTAAGATGTCCCTGCCCTGCCATGAGTCAGACCTTGGGCAAGCGCGAGCAACCTTTAGCCACTTTATGCACAGTCCTGCTGCGAGTATCTTCACTGACTGTGGCTCGTGAGATATATACACACACACACACACACACACACACACTCGCTGCTCTTGTTTTTTCTTTTGCCTTCTGATTGTTGCTATCCCTGTGCTGTTGCAATCCTGGAACTTCCCCATTGTGGGACTAGTAAAAGGCTCATCTTATATTTAATCAAGAAACTATCAAAATCTTGGCAGGGAGAGAGGCATTGCTGACCTCTGATGACAGCACCAGCTCTCCATGTCAGAGGTAACTTTTCAAATGCGTTGTGGTTGCAGATTTAATTTGCTTGTTTCAGTTTTTACATAGAATGTTTGGAAATATGTTTTTGCAGGAACCACCACACAATGATGGCAGCATCTCCATTGAGGTCTACCAGCTTGTTTAGAGCAACCAATGAAGAGGTAACATGACAAGGGATCTGAACTTCAGTCTGCTTTGTCTGAAAACGTTATGGTTACTCATCTTGCCATGAGAAAGATGACGTTAAAGAAGACTCCAGACTACAGTGATTAATACGAGAAGGAAGCAGCAGCTCTGTAGAAATGCAGGATCCAGACAAGCTTACACCAACACTAGCAGATCATGACACCAACATGAAAGCAGTGATTTATTTAGGCAACAAAACATCAAAGAATATAGTAACCTTAAGAAGTCCCAGTCTTCCTGTTGAGAAATCCTTAAATTCCATAGCAGGGGGTATATTGTTCAGATTTAGATTTTTAGTATTAATGTAGACTCAGGTTGTTATCAAATAATTAATGCCCTTCATTGTGTTCTCTAAAATTTCAGAGAAGGCTAAAGATCATGTGGCCAGTCCATGAAATACATCACACATGGACAGCAACAATCAAAATCTGCATACCTGATTCCACCTACATGGTCACTTTGGACTCTTGTCATGGTGAAGGTTTCACCATAAATGTTTACTTATGTGTGCATTTCCTGTTTAACATTTGTTGCAGTTGTTGATTGAAAGTGATTTGTTCTCCATTTTGTGCTTCTCTTTACCCCCCCCCCCCCCCCAAGCCAGTGGCAGCAGATTACGGGCCCCTTCCTGAGCCTAGCTTTGCTGGAGGTTTCTTCCTGCTAAGAGGGAGTTTTTCCTCTCCACCATCGCCAACTGCTTGCCCACAGGGGATCGCCTGATTGCTTGGGTCTTTCTGCAATTGTGGGGTTTTCCCCTACAGTTCGACAGTGCTATGAGATGACTGTTGTGAAATGGCACTTTAAAGTTGAATTGAGTTAGAATAAATCTTGATTACTCAAATCTATACAGGACATTGTAGATGAAAACGCATTCATACAATTTCGACCTCCAACATCGTGGAATTTTCGGCTTAATTTTACTTCATGAAAAATATACCCTTGCTAAATTTCATTTTATATGCCAGGATAATTTGTAATAGTTTTCTTAATCCTCAACCAATCATGGCCCCCTCTTTCAATTTGATTCTGCCGAGTTCCTTCCTGTGAAAAGTTTTCCCCCTCATCACCTTAGTAAAGTACTTGTTCAAATAGGATTCCTTAGTGCTACAGTTTTGTTTGAGAAACGAGTGTTCAGACTGCAAACTCTAAATAGAATTTGCAGGGACAAACCAGTCC
Organism: Pholidichthys leucotaenia; assembly: GCA_020510985.1. Taxonomy (NCBI): domain Eukaryota; kingdom Metazoa; phylum Chordata; class Actinopteri; order Cichliformes; family Pholidichthyidae; genus Pholidichthys; species Pholidichthys leucotaenia. Next base: position 447,983,194 of record CM035839.1, on the reverse strand, counting down.
GACAGTGATGGAGTAGCTCGTTTTGGCCTGATGAAGTCATGCTGGGAATGCTCAGATCTGACTATTAACCTTTGACAATGACCTTGTGCTCAACCTGGAAGCAGACCAACCTGGTCACCAACCCCATTATGAGAGCTTGGTGACCATTGGGGCAAATGCCTAGGACAGGGGTCTGCAATCTTTAGTGCAAGAAGAGCCACTGTGAGCAAGTGTCCCACAAAATCTGCATGGAGCTGGGTATCTCTCTGGTGCAGTGGTTAGCACTGGCAGCATAGCAAGAAGGTCACAGGATCCTTTTGAAATCCCCTCTTGCCACTGCAAAAGTAATTGATATTACAAATAAAAACGAAACACAACTGCAGTTCTTTGTTGTAGCCATTTGAATCTACTGGCTAAATTTCAGAAGTGGATATTAATCTCTAAATGCACAAAATCTGTTGCACGCATCTCTTGAACCGTTCCTCAGACTGGCCTCAGATTGTACAAGTGTTTCGCTGATGTTACGAGGGTGTGCATCCGAGTATGGAGTCAGTCAAAATATGTAATTTATCAAAAGTTTAGCCAGCGCTCTGTCACTGCTCTGTCTCTTCATGCCTTTCAGCATGTGCGGGGTGTCGGATTGGCTCTGTGCTGATTATACATTGTGTTACCACCATCTAGCAGTCCGTCAATCCATTCAGCCGTTCATCCGTCCATAGTGCCATCCAGTCAGTCAGTCCATCTCTATATTGCAAGTTAGATTAATTTGAGACTAAAGTGGCCCTAGGTGTGAATGGTCAAGGAATTGGTACTGTGGCTGCCTCATCCATCCAAATGGATGACCTGAATTTCCCTGTGGGGATCAATAAAGTATACAAAATACAAGTTTAAAAAAAAGGAGGGGCGGGGGGGTGTTTTGTACTTATGTTGCTAAAATATAAAATTATGCACTACAATGGGTGTCAAATATTTGTAAATGTGTCCTGTTATGGTACTGCATAAGCTTACTGATGAGACTACACGTATAAACTAAATTGTAATGGTGACTAAAGAACTCCCATTCCCCAAAGTGCAAGCTACATTATGAATATAACTCAAAAGATCACAAATAATTGATGACAAAAAAATTAAAGTGGTTCTTAAACAGTGGCCAATATTGCATGTCCCATTTATTTTCAATTATTCTGTAATTAATAAACAAATCTTGGTGCCGTTCAGTCTCATTTACATTTGTCAAAGTGTAACGCGAGTGCCTACATATAGTGTACAGGTGTTTGCACTTTCAAACAGCGTGCATTTGGGCCTGTAAAGCCTAATTGGAATACCTTTTCAGACAATACTTGCTTTGTACAGGCATGCACTAGTTACTTAGATTTACTGAAGTACATAATAGTCAGGTAACATTTGTGCAAAATTGTACTTTGAATTTCACTGAACACAACTTTTGCCAACAGAGAGACGTTTGCCAAAATGTCAGTAAAAGTTGGTCCAAACGTGAATCCATGCTTACCGCAGATGAGTAAATAATGGCCAGTCCCTATGATAAAGTGGGTTTAAACGGTTATCTATATGAACCAGAGACGGAAGGAGGCTTGCGGGGATTAAATAAGATTAATCACCCGATCCAACCTTTGAATATAGATATCCCATTATGAATTGTCCCATCCCTTTAGATAAATGTTCAGTGGGCTTATTGTCATGGTTTAATTTTACTTTTTACTGTTCTGTCTTGATTACATGTATGAAGAAAAAAAAAACACTACTTTTACTTAAGTACATTTAGTGATACCAATTTCATTGATTTGTAAAGAGGATAGACATGGTTTTTTTATATTGCAATAAATTGTTACCAGAAATGAGTCCACCCTTAGTGAATTTTTAATTTTAGTTCAGTAAAATCAAATGAAATCCAGAATCCGCAAATATTGATTTGTGTCTACCCTCTTTATATAATTAAGTTTAATGTGGTACAACACCTGTGTTGATTAGGCTCCTTTTTAAATTCATACCCTGGCTAGCCATAGTGTTAGTCTTGAGGAAATGCATCTTTGTATACACCTGTCATCTGAGGAAAATATATTTTTATGCGTGACTAATACTGCTTCAAACATACCTAATTAGGGAAGCAGAAACAGCGAAAACTTGAGCTTATATTCACTGACACTTTATGGTATTGTTACTGATGCTAGTTGTCGAAAGCTGCTACTACTCATTAGCTTTATGACAAAGACTCAAGGGTGGCTACAAGGGGGCAATCAGATTTGAGGGGTAGGCCTGCTGACCAACCAAAATAGTCATGTGGCCCTTATATTTACGTTTATATTTGATCTTACATAGTAGGTGGGGTTATGTTGGGAGTTTTGCCCAGAGTCTGCAAGCAGTGATGTGAGGTCGGTTTTCCACAGTTTATCAAAAAGTATATCATGGCAAATTATGTCTCCAACCAAGCTGCCGTTTATGGCCAAGAATAAGGAAGAGAAGGAGAGACTGGAACTTTTGTCATGAGTTGCCCGTTTCACGGGCAAAAAAGTAGGACACCAATCACTGAGTTTGCACATTTATTAAAAAGACAACATTAACATACAAAAACTAAAGCATGGAGTGCATGGCGCTAAACAAGTACACAAATGCTGGAGAGTGAGGCTTGACGTCCAGGGGGACATGAAGCCGGGAACACCCGGAGGCTGCGGGGGCTCACCTGAAAAGAGAAACGCATACCTGGACGGAGCTCTCCTACTCTCCTCAACAGCAGCCCCAAACACTCAGGACGGACCGTTCTGCTCCTGAGGGTGGGGTAACGTGGAAGGAGGACACGCAAACCCCAGAGGTTTGCCATGCCCTTATAAGCAGTACATAATTACTGACAGGTGTGGATGCATGAGTGGAGATTAACCGAATGAACAACAGATGTGCAGTTCCAACCAGTCCGACAGCCGGAAGCTGCACAGCACTGTCAAAATAAAACCGGAAACCATAATGATACAAACACAACCGAGCCCTGGAATGTACATAATACTACAGATACAAAAAGGACAAGAATTAAACAGGAACCAAATACAGCAGATAGGAAACTGGGCACGGCGCCCACCCGTGCCCCAGGATCATGACAAAGCCCCCTCCTTGAGGGGTGAAATCTCAGACACCCCAGGGTAACATCACAAAAAACCCCACACAGGAACCCCCCCCCCCCCCCCAACAAGAAAAACAACCCACCTCAAGGGAGGGGGAACCCAGGCACGGAGGGACCAAGACAAAAACAAACCAAAAGAACACAAGATCCACAACCTGAACACTGTGGTGGCCCAGACTCCAGGGCCCTCGGACGGAGGCTAAGGCAGTTCCGGTGGCCTACCAGAGTCCCCAAACCACTGGAGCATAGGGCAAAACACGGCCGGTGGCTGCCCAGGGTACCAGAACCAACCAACCGGATAACAAAACCCGTCAGGTGGCCTCCCACAGTACATGAACCACTGGTCTGCTGAGCACAACATCCTGCCCCAGACAGCAGCAGCTGGAACCCAGGCTCCCAACAACTCGCCTGGTCATCATGGGGAAGGTGGAACCAGTGCAGTGGCGGATTGGCCTCTAAAAAACTACTGGCCAACAGTGGGGACCAGCAATGGTGGTGGTCAGCCAGTGAGGGGGCCGGACAAGGGAAGAGACTGTGCCGTGGGGACCTCTGGGGAGGGTGGGAAGACCCACGGCGGCCCCAGGCTGGGGAATATCTGCCTTCTTCTGTCTGGGTGTCTCTACCCAGAACAGCCAACTCAGGGGAAGGAAAAGGGAAAAACACCAGAGAACTCACGGCCAGCAGTGGAGCCTGGTGAGGAGAGCTCAGGAGCAGAGGACATCTGCAACTGATTCTCCTTACCCTGAGCCAGACAAGAATTCTCAATATCTGTAGGTGTTAACAGAACTCAGTACTTTCCTCGACTCGAGCTAGACCACCATCCAGGACTCCGACGACTCTGCTGCGATGACCCCTGCAGCAGTAGCCTCACATCTGCTACAGTTTCCTCCTTAGACCAGTGCTTACAGTGTGAGACCCATGGTTTCCCTAAACTGGCTTGGTTATAAGTGCACAGATATGATTTTTAGTTGTAGAGACAAGTCATGAAAATTATAGCCTACATAATCAGAAGAAACAAACACATTACAAATGGCTTCAGTTGTACAAAGTTTCAAGTTAAAGTGGCATCTTAAGTAATCACTGAATATTTTTGTTGCCTTGTAAAGTTACTAACAAAACTTGAGAATTTTGTAGGAGGTTAAGGTTTGCATTTCAAGGTGTCATGAAAGTTTGTTCAAAAGTATGATAGTTTTGCAGAGTTCAGGAAATGATCTTTTCTTAAATTTGTTCAGGTGTTTGGCATAAATCTTGCTTCAGCAAAATATCCAGTGTTACCCGAGTCAGTTAAGTTATTTAAAATGTTTTTAATATTCAATTAAAATATTTAACCATTACTCTATGAAGATTTGACTTTTTAGGAGCAGTTGCATACCAATTGTTCAGAGAACATGCCAGATCTGGAAGAAACAAGCCTGTCAACTGAGCATCAGTATACGGCTGATGAAGATTATGTCACAGACTGAGGATGATGAATCAGAAGATATGATTTCCCTTCCATGTTCTGTCTTTCAAAGCAATAAAGATGCAAGTGTCCCAGTTAATCTTAGCAGTGCCCAACCCAAAGAACCTCATGTAAAAGTACCCAGAGTAGCTGCAACATCTGATTGTCTCAGGACAAGCATCTCGGAAGCCCTCCATACATCAAAAAGTCACTCTTGTCTCGCAGAACCAGTAATCCCCTTTGTTGCCGATTTTGACTGTTCAGGTAGTTCATTGAAATTGTCGAAGTCCCTTTGACCTTGTACCTCAAGATTGAAGTTAGGCTCACCAGCTTGCAGTTCCTAGAGGGAACTGCAAGCGGACTGAGGGACTTTCCTCAGTGGAGCTGGGTTAACTGTCACCAAGCACACACACACACACACACACACACACACACACACACACACACACACGTGACAGAATTTCCTATGTCTACCAGGAGACCTCTGCTACCTGTATACCAGACCTCTGACTGAGTGACCTGTCCAGTCAGACACCTGGAATTCACCCTTGGTATTAACGACAGCTCCTCATGGTCTCACATTGCTCTTGGTAAAATCTGGGTAAATATTTAAGATCAGGAAAATTGATCTATAGGAGGTCCGTTTTAAAAACACCTTAAAGAGTAACCTTTAAAAACTCAAAAATGTAACCTCTTGTAGAAAAATACCTTCTTGAAAACAACCAGGAAAGATGGACACTGAATCAGTGATCTCACAAACTCCCATACTGTCTTTTAATATGCTGTGTGGCGGTAAGGAATTATAATGCAGCGAACTGAGGGTTTTAAGTAGCTTTATTAAATCATACCGCAATCATAGGAACTCGCTCCAGCCCTTGTGCAGGCAGGCTGGAGCGGGTCCTCAGGCTCTCACCACTGCTTCTGACTACTGCTGCTAAGAGTGAGAGAATGAGTTACAGAGCAATGCAGCTTTTATACCCAGCTACAGACAATAGAGGGGTTTCAGTCACGTGACCTGCATGCCTAGCCACGCCCACTGTGTGCCATATTGGCGGTCAAGCGTATCGGCCGCCAGGCTTGTTTACATGAGAAAGAGCTGAGTCCTGCGAGGTTTTCTGAAGTGTGTGATAAGTTCGGTGATAAACTACGATGGCAGAGCCTGACAATGGTCTCAGTGAGCAGACGAGGCATCTCTCTGGAGTCGAGTTGAAGAGGTACAAGGAGAAACTGGCCATTCTAGGGGGTTGTGATTCCTACACTGCACCCGGTGTACTGTTTACTCCTTTGACTGCATCAGATGTGATATTGTCAGACCTTGAATTTAGTGATCTGATGATTTACTTGATTGTCAGTCTTTTTCCTTACTCATTGGAGAACTTCAGTGCTCACAAGAGCAAGGATGCGTTCAAAATCTTCAGGGCAGGATGGGTGAATGAACCCAAGATCTGGCACCTCAAGGCCAAAGAGCTCCATGTCATCACTGCAAGTGTACTAATTACTAGATAGGATATTATTTTAAAAGTATAATATCCTCTGTATAATCTATGGGACTATTATGTGTATATACACTGTCTGGTAATTTTCACTAGATTGTGAATTATTATCTTCCATTGCATTACACAGGGCTAATATTTCTTATCAAATCTAAAATTTTATTAATTGACAAGCAGTATGTACATGTTTATATGTCCATGTACACTTATCGTACTGTATGTGTGACAGTCTGGGACTAGCGTTACTATTTTAGTTGCTTTTCTTTGCAGGTGAATCATTCTCAGGCCCCAGGTGACACCAACACATCCCTGGGTTGTTGTCCAGGATGGCCCACTGTGTGTATGGCTGGTCTGGGTGAGGCGTGTTCCAATGTTGGTGCTCTGCTCTACGCTACAGAGGCAGCTGTCAGTGAGCGACGAGGCATCTCCGTTACCGACCAACACTGTCTAGAAGGAACAGACCCAAGGAGCCACACGGAAGGTGGAGTATGCCGAGGTTTCCAGAATCGCCTTCTCTCGTTGCCAGCGAAAGAGAAAGCATGGTGAGACTGCACCAGAACCTCAGAAACAGCCAGTGAGACTAAGCCAGGATGAGGTCAGGCAACTGTATGACAGACTTCATGCCTCTGAATCCAAAGAAGCAGTGCCAAAAAGAAGTGCAATCCTCTGTGGTGCCAGGGCATGCCTCTAGATATGTCCCGAGAACACTCAGCTTGGATGTTCCAAAGAGTCTGTCAACCCTGTATTCAACTGCAGCAGTCAAGTGGGATCTGCCAAGGCTACAAGCTCACTGTGAAGATGTCTTCAAGAACGTTACTGTCACCGAGGAACAGGTATGCACTAACAATATGGCTTTTTTGTGAAATAAAGAATACTAATCCCAAAGCTATGCCAAAAACTATTTGAAATAATGCGATTTTTTTTAGTGCTCAGTGCTGGAAGAAGAGACGAGGATGCAGTCCAAAAGCAAGCTGTGGTTCAGCCAAAGATCCAGAAGAGTCACAGCATCCAACTTCAAAGCTGCAGAACGTGCTAGGATCCACAAGCCACCTGTCTCACTCATCAAGAGGATCTGCTATCCTGCTTCATTCACCTTCTGAGGCAACCAGGTACTACTTATGTCATACTGTAGACAGAATCATTCACTAACCAGAATATTTTACACAAACTTGTTTTTCAAAATACTACTGAAGGAATACTAACCAATTCGGCTAACCCTTGCATGCTACCTTCTACACCTAGTCCATGATAATACCCTTCTTTCACCAAATTTGTTAAGCGTATACATGTATTTTACTTTGCCTGATATAAAACCAATTCATTTCCCATCCTTAAAATTTGAAGATATAATTGGATTTTTGGTTTCAGACATGGCTGTGAACACGAGGCTGATGCCAAGAAGCGGTACGTGGAACTCCCAGAGAGCACCAGAACTTGAGGGTGTCTGATTCTGGTCTGATGATCCATCCACAATACCCATGGATCGGGGCGACACCAGATGGATGCATCACCTGCGACTGTCATAGCAGGGGTGTGCTGGAGGTCAAGTGCCCCTTGGTCAAGTGCCATGACGAGAGATGGGACAAGACCATCATAGACATGGTTGGGGACAATTCATTCTGTCTGAAGCAGAAAGAGGATGGCGGGTATGTGCTGGACCCCAACCATGCCTACTACCACCAGGTGCAAGTACAGATGCAGGTGGCTGAGGCAGAGTACTGTTACTTTGTAGTCTGGATTGAAAATGGCCCCGTCTTCATTCAAAGAATTTTGCCAGACAGTAGGTTCTTCCACAAGGCCTATGAGAAGGTCAGCACCTTCCTCCAGAAATGCATTGTGCCGGAACTTGTAGGTAAAGCATTCACTGTGCCGAGGGAGCCTAAGCCAAGTACCTCCACAAGCCAAGCAGATGGTTCTCAGAATGGTACTGGCTGCTACGGTGGTGAGCCAGCCACTGACGAGGATGATATGCTGGTCTGCACCACCAGTTTCTGTACTCGCTGCACCTTTCACAAGGAATGCTTAAAAGGTAAAAAAGCAAACTAAGACTTGGAAGTGTGTGGACTGTACCAAGATTAAGAAAAACGTGATAAGAATCTTTAAAAGAAGTAGGCCTGACAAACTTCCACAATATCAGTATTACATTTGTAGGTTGATGTTTTGTACTCCATTTCTTGTTTTCAAACCTACTTCCAACTTTTTTTTTTTTGACTTACGAGTGTCAGACTTAACCAAAGTAATGCACCAGAACAAAGAATTGAGTACTTGACAATCATTTATTGTTAATGAGCACTAGAGACACTAATGTCCCTCCCTCCCCCCCGACTGCACAACAACCACTGCTGCCTCTAAAGAAATCAAGTCCTGCTGCCCACCCCCACTCCACCAACACCCCCCCCACTCCCAACACACAGCCCCCCATCCTGACCCTGACCCAGGTGAGGACGGAGCTGAGGAAGATCAAGGCGAGGAAGGCATCGGGACCGGACGGCATCAGTGCAGAGCTCCTCAAGTCCTGTGCAGACCAGCTGTGTGGGATTGTGATGTATATCTTCAACCTGAGCCTGAAACTGGGGAGGGTACCACAGCTGTGGAAAACATCTTGTGTGGTACCTGTACCAAAAACTTCCCACCCCAAAGACCTGAACAGCTACAGACCGGTGGCCTTGACGTCCCACTTGATGAAGACCCTGGAGAGACTGCTCCTTGCTCACCTCCGCCCCCTGGTGGAACCAGTGATGGATCCACTCCAGTTTGCCTACCAGCATGGCATTGGGGTGGAGGATGCGGTGATCTTCCTCCTTCACCGTTCTGTCCCACCTAGAGAAGCCCAGGAATATGGTGAGGATCATGTTCTTTGACTTCTCCAGTGCTTTCAACACCATCCAACCGATGATCCTGAAGGACAAGCTGCTGCGCGCAGGGGTGGACCTGCACCTGTCATCATGGATCCTGGACTACCTCACGAACCGGCCTCAGTTTGTGAGAACCCGGGACTGTGTCCGACACGATCATCAGTAGCACGGGGGCCCCCCCAGGGAACGGTGCTGGCTCCCTTCCTGTTCACTCTTTATACTGCGGACTTCTCACACAACACACTGCCATCTACAGAAGTTCTGATGACTCTGCGATCGTTGGCCTCATCTCCAATGGAGATGAAGTTGAGTACAGAGGGCTTATCCAGGACTTCGTGGACTGGTGCCATCGGAACTGCCTCCACATAAACCAGGAAGCAGAGTCGCAGTCTTACACGCCTCTTTGCAGCTCCTCTTCATCCGCCACCCCTAAGCTTAGCCCCCGTCTTCCCCATCAGAGAATCGTTGTCTGCTCCCTCCAAAGTAAATAAAAATATCATGCATAAGCATCCCAAAGTGATAAAGCAAAACATTGGTAAAACTCAAATTAAACAAAGCCTCTAAATTGAATGATTTGGCCTCTGTTCCTCCTCATAATTTAAAAATTAAATGTGGTTTACTAAATATTAGGTCTCTAACTCCCAAGTCTGTTAGTCCATGATCTGTTAATTGATCATCAGATTGATTTAATTTCCCTTACAGAGACTTGGTTAGGGCAAGAGGATTATGTTGGTTTAAATGAATCAACTCCCTCTGGTTATTTAAACTGTCAAAATCCCAGAAGTTCTGGTCGTGGAGGAGGAGTAGCAACAATTTACCATTCCAAATTACTAGTTAATGTAAAGCAAAAAACATGTTAGAATTCCTTTGAGGGCCTGGTCCTCAGTATTGGGCACTTTAGCAATTTTAGGTTAAACCCAATTTTATTTGCCATAGTTTATTGTCCCCCATCAACCTACTCAGAATTTTTATCTGAATTTGCTGATTTCTTAGCTGATTTAGTGCTGAAATCTGATAGAATAATTATAGTAGGGGACTTTAATATACATGTGGATGTAGATAGTGACTGCCTTAATGTGGCATTTAATTCAATATTAGACTCGATTGGGTTTTCTCAGAAAGTAGGAAATTCTACTCATTACCTCCACCATACATTGGGCCTTGTTCTGACATATGGCATAGAAATAGAAAATCTTGTGTCTCCTCATAACCCTGTACTGTCAGACCATTGTCTGTTAACCTTTGATTTTACCATTTCTGACTATTTGGCTCCTAAAGAATATTACAGTAGATGCCTCTCAGATGATGCTGTTTCCAAATTTATGCAGATTGTTTCCTCTGCCATGTGTCAACACAATGGAAATAAGCTATAGACAGCTTGCTCCTTCTGTAATTGATAACATGGTGGATAGTGTTTCAGCTTCTCTGCATCAGGCTCTAGACTTGGTGGCCCCCTTAAGAAAAAGTCTAATCAGAGATTTCTAACTCCTTGGTTCAACACAAACTCGTAGCTTAAAACAGAAGACTCGTCAATTAGAAAGAAAATGGCACTCTACTAATTTAGATGAAATCTATTTAGCTTGGAGAAATCATCTTAATTTATAAAAAATCTTAGAAAAGCTAGAACAAGTTATTACTCTGCATTAATAGAAGAGAACAAGAATAATCCCAGGTTTCTTTTCAGTACTGTAGCCAGGTTGACAAAGAGTCAGGACTATCAATCCTATCATTCCCTTAGAGCTTACTAGTCAGGACTTTATGAACTTTTTCAATAATAAAATTTCATCCAGAGATAAAATCAGATTCTTCCCACAGTTAACTTAAATACTGTAACTACTACAACTCCTTTTGATGTCTGTCTTGATGAGTTTACTCCAATCGACCTTTGTGAGTTAGACAAAATAGTTTCCTCATCCAAACCTTCCACTTGTCTTTTAGACCCTATTCCTACTAGGTTATTTAAAGAAGTCTTCCCACTTATTGGTAGCTTTATTCTTCATATAATCAATTCTTCATTAACTTTAGGCCATGTACCGCAGGCTTTTAACACAGCTGTAATTAAACCCTTACTCAAAAAGCCAACGCTAGATCCAGGAGCTTTAGCTAACTATAGACCAATCTCTAATCTCCCTTTCATTTCAAAAATCTTAGAAAGAGTTGTTGCTATGCAATTATTCGACCACCTGCAGGGAAATGGTTTACTTGAAGAGTTTCAATCTGGGTTTAGAATCCATCATAGTACTGAAACAGCCTTAGCGAAGGTCACTAACGACCTCCTCATTGCATCTGATAATGGACTAGTTTCTGTACTTGTCCTTTTAGACCTTAGTGCAGCTTTTGATACTATCGATCATAATATTCTACTTGATGGATTAGAACACTATGTTGGACTTAATGGAACTTCGTTGCAGTGGTTTAGATCTTATCTGATAGGTTCCAGTTTGTTCATGTAAATGATGAGTTTTCTTTCAACTCAAAGCTTAGTCATGGAGTTCCACAGGGATCTGTGCTAGGCCCTACTCTTTTTAGTTTATATATGCTTCCGTTAGGCAACATTATTTGAAAGCACTGTATACATTTTCATTGTTATGCAGATGACAATTATACCTGTCAATGAAGCCAGATGATAGTAATCAATTAGCCAAGTTAGAAGCCTGTCTTAAGGAAATCAAAGCTTGGATGACTTGTAATTTCCTGCTATTAAATTCAGATAAGACTGAAGTCATTCTTGTTGGTCCAAAAAACCTTAGAAATTTCTTTCCAAATCAAACTTTCAGTTTGGATGCAGTTACTCTCTTAATAGCTCTGTGAGGAACCTTGGAGTTATTTTTGATCAGGATTTGTCCTTCAATTCACATATTAAATTTGTTTCCAAGACTGCCTTCTATCATATGCGTAATATTGCGAAGATTAGGAGCATCTTGTCTCAGAGTGATGCTGAGAAACTGATCCACACTTTTGTTAGCTCGAGATTAGATTATTGTAATTCTTTATCAGGTTGTCCTAAAACATCTTTAAAAAGTCTTTAGCTGATCCAAAATGCTGCAGCAAGAGTTTTAACAGGTACTAGAAAGAGATCTCTCTCCGGTTCTGGCCTCCCTTCACTGGCTTCCCATAGAGTTTAGAATTAAGTTTAAAATCCTTCTTACTTACAAAGCTCTAAACAATCAGGCTCCTTTTTATTTAAGAGATCTGATACTACCGTATTATCCTAACAGAGCACTACGCTCCCAAAATGCAGGACTACTTGTAATACCTAGAATCTCCAAAAGTACAATGGGAGGCAGAGCCTTCAGTTATCAAGCTCCTCTCCTGTGGAATCAGCTGCCAATCTGGATTCGGGAGTCAGACTCGCTCTGTTTTTAAGATTAGGGTTAAAACCTACCTTTTTGATATAGCCTACAATTACCCAGCCTACAATTACCCTCACCCCCCAGCCAGTCGCAGCAGATGACTGCCCCTCCCTGAGCCTGGTTCTGCTGGAGGTTTCTTCCTGTTAAAAGGGAGTTTTTCCTCTCCACCGTCGCCAAGTGCTTGCTCACAGGGGATCACCTGATTGCTGGGGTCTTTCTGCAACTGTGGGGGTTCCCCCCTACAGTTGATAGTGCTATGAGATGACTGTTGTGAAATGGCGCTATATAAATAAAGTTGAATTGAAATCAACGCGAGGAAAACTAAGGAGTTGGTGGTGGACTGTCGCAGGCAAGGACAACCCCTCACAGCACCAGTAAATATACAGGGAACAGACATTGAGATGGTGACAGCCTATAAGTACCTGGGTGTTCATCTGAACAATAAACTAGACTGGTCACACAATACTGACGCACTCTACAAGAAGGGACAGCGCAGGCTGTTCCTGCTGAGAAGACTCAGGTCTTTTGGTGTACAAGGGGCGCTGCTGAAGTCATTCTATGACACGGTGGTGGCATCAGCCATCACTTTTGGAGTGGTCTGCTGGGGCAGTGGCATTACTGCAGCCGATAGGAAGAGACTGAACAAACTGATCAAGAAAGCTAGCTCTGTCCTGGGGCAGCGCCTTGATCTGGTGGAGGAGATGGGAGAGAAGGACGGTGGCTAAACTCATCTCTGCTGGAGTCCGAGTTCCACCCTATGCAGGACATACTGAATGCACTGAGGAGCTCATTTAGCAGCAGACTACATCCCAGGTGCACAACCGAGAGGTTTCGCAGGTCCTTCCTACCAACGGCTGTCAGACTGTACAACCTAAGCAGGGCTGCTCGCAGAGATAGCAAAAAGACGTAACAAACTAGTTTTTTGAATTCAAAGATGCAATAGATTTACACAATGGTCCCCTCCGGCATACAACTAGGAAAATACCGGTCGCTATGGAGAGTGAGAATATGTATGGGCACATAATCATACCATGTAGGATAATTAAGACGGTTGTGCCGTTTCATCCCATCTAGCAACAATGCTCTGCACTGTGTGTGTTTATATATCTACATATTTATTCCATCTAGCTACAATGCTCCGCACTGTGTGTCTAAAATATATATATTTTATAGTAACATGTACATATGTATATTAGCTGCTCTTGCTTTTTTTTTTTCTTGCCTTCTGATTGTTGCTATCCCTGTGCTGTTGCAATCCTGGAATTTCCCTGTTGTGGGACTATCCATCCATCCATCTTCTACCGCTTAATCCTTTCGGGTAGCGGGGGGGCTGGAGCCTATCCCAGCATCTTTGGGCGAGGGGCAGGGTACACCCTGGACAGATCACCAGTCCATCGCAGGGCCAACACAGAGAGACAGACAACCACTCACATCCATACCTAAGGACAATTTAGAATCCCCAGTTTTGATGCCAATTAACCTAACTTGCATGTTTTTGGCATGTGGGAGGAAATCGGAGTGCCCGGAGTAAACCCACGCAGACACGGGGAGAACATGCAAACTCCACACAGAAGGGTCACCGATGGTCTGGGGGTGGGATCGAACCCACGATGGTCAAGGGTGGAATCGATCCCATGACCTTGCTGTGCTGCCACTGTGCCAACCACTGCTCCACCGTGCTGCCCACTTGTGGAACTAATAAAGGCTCATCTTATCTAATGTGTCATTAGATTTCCTATGCACAATACATGTGCAAATAAAAGTATGCTTTGACTGTGAACTAGTAGGAATCTACAAAGTACATAAATGTTCTAGTCTTATATTTGTTGTTAAACCAATCAAGTGTTATGTTGGAAATCTCACTGCAAATTTTTACATGTAACACATTTACAAATAAAAATAACACTTGAAACTTCTCAAATATCCTAAGTTTCTCTTCTGTCGACAAGTACCACATAAGGCCTATTTACAGGTTAATCAAATGGCACAACTGATGGACACATGTTGGTTAAGGCACAACATAAGTGCACTATTTTATCTAGTGGTGTTGGATCATCATCTGACTTGGACTCACATGGGTATGGGAACTGTCGATGAAAGAATGACACTTCTGTCTAACAGTCCCCATCACTCGTTCAACATGAATCCTCACAGCTGCCAAACCTCTGGTAGCTTCTATGTCTACTGGGCTAAGCTGTTTCTTGCCTTTAGTAAATGCAGGGATTTCTAATTTGGCATTATATAAATTAACAGAATCCCGCACTAAAAACCCTCTGTCGGCCAAAATTATATCTCCACGGGACAAATTCTTAAGGAAGCCGCTATTTTCTGTAATGTGTTTGTCACTAGTTCTGCCACCCCAACCATTTGAAATGAAAGAAACACCTTGGGGTGTTATTCCAATTAGATATTTAATAGTGTTGTGATGTTTGTACTGAGAATATGTCTGTGCCCTTGCCCTTAGATCACTAGGTTTTTCAATAAATATTTCAAAACTGGTGGAGAGGAAATGGAGTTTTTCCTCTCCACCATCGCCAAGTGCTTGCTCACAGGGGATCGCTTGATTGCTGGGTCTTCCCCCTACAGTTGCTAGTGCTATGAGATGACTTGTGAAATGGCGCTATATAAATAAAGTTGAATTGAAAAGAAACAATGATGCAGGCACATTCTTTAACAGATCTGTAAGACATTGGCTGCGTCATTCGTCAATGTTCTCTTTCTGGCCAAAATACTAAAGCTGGGGTGAGAATGGAATACATAACATCTACAGTGTTAACCAGTCTTGATACAGTAGGAACAGAAACCCAGAACAGTACTGCAAGCAAATGCAATGGCAAATTCATATGCAGTCTGAGCTAGAATGATTTGCTGGTACACTGACAGATGAGTTGGTCTTCAGGTGTGCCTTGACTGTCAAAGACAACCTCCAGCTTGACGTATGAGGGTAGACCTGTGACGGCCTGCTCTCATTGTCCACCAGACTCTTCTCAAACTTGAGGTTCCGGATGGTCGTCTTGAGCTCAATGACCTCGTCCCTCAATGCGTTGCGGTCGGCCAACAGTTCCTGGAACTGCTGGTACATGCCTATGCATCTGTAGTTGGTGCAGGGACCATCAAAAGTGACATCACATGATTGTTTGGGAATCCTCGCTGCGTATCGCCTGCAAACAAACAAGCGAAGCTGTGATACTAAACCAGCTGAAGATTTTTTTTTTCCAGATGGTATTTCTTCTGTACTATAGTGACAACTGAATGCCTTTCAATTTCTTTTCATCCTCACCTCAGCAGCATCAGTTTGATCCTCTGATGTCTCATCTACAGACTCAGGTTGTGTAGAGGCTTGGGACAGTTTTAGCAGTACATTCGCAGCATCACTTTAATGACCCCTTCCTTTTCTTCATGTCCTGAATGCACAGATATTTCTCCATTGCCTCTTCCTTCTTTGTTGGTGTCAATACATGCTTGAACACTAAAGGCACATAGTCAGGGTTGAGTGGATCTTCACTCTTTTCACCTGCAATTTGAAAGAATGTTTACAGTTTTATAAGGGTGCTGGCATGTAACAATCTTATATCAGCAATTGTCAACTCGTCACTCACTTCATTCCAGCATCTGGAAGTGGTGGCGCTCCATTTTATACTGAGCTTATTACTGTATGATGTTGTTGTTGTTGCTACAAGAGCGCCGAGAGTCTGCTGATCTGTATATACTTTTATTTCTCTTTTCTACTCGTTTTGGTTTTGCTCTTGATATGAACCCCGAGTTTGAAATAAACGTTTGAATTTGCAACAATATTAATGGCGTAAATAATTGTCAGATCTAATATGCGTTTTTGCATGTATGAATATTGACAAGTTTTCATTGAATGGCCAAAAAGTTGCATTTCAGTTAGTACACTGCACATCTACAGCTGCCAGCTATTGAACGTTTGTTGTCATGTTGACAGTCACAATGTGACATGACAGTCACAATATTGGTCTATATTCAGCTTTCCATACAACTTAAAATGGTCATGAAGATCTGAATGATATTGTGCACAACATTTTAGGCACCTACCTGATATGAAGTGTTCACTGCACAAGCGAGTGTACTCAGTAGGCCCCCAGTCTTTCCTGCTGATTGCAGCCAGCCACAAGTTTCTCCTTTCTGGTTGTCTTGGGATCCTGTAGAAGCCCACATGATCCTTTTGTCCACGCCTGTTGTGGCAGTGAACTGCACAACACTTGTCCGGCATGATAACTGCGAGAAAACAGCGATGGGCACCAAAACACGTGTAGAACTGGTTTGTTTACATGGGCACATACAGACACCTCCCGTGCTTGACCGCCAGCATGGCGTCGCCGGCCTGTGATGTAGATCCGTGACGTCACATGAAAAACCCTAATACATGAAAGGCATGGGACATTTACATCACAGTAAGAGCAGGAAGCATGAACACAATGCATGAATGGCACATTAACATCTCAGTACTGAGCAGGAAAAAGCTAGACGAAGTGAGACTGCCTGTTGACATTACACACATTTCACTGTAATGTTAATCACTCCAGATACGCACTCTGTCCCAGTCTGTTGTGGGGGTTATCCACATGCTGTAGTATTTATTGGAGGTCTGCAAAGCTCAGCCAAAACAGGGTATACTTGCATGAAAACAGTCAATTAAATCAAAATGATGAAATTCAAAGAAACCAAAAACTGAAAAACTTTGATTCAAAAAGTTGGCTGTAAAATCAGTCATTTGATCAAGTGAAAGATTCAAAAAGTAAAAATTAAAAGTAAAAATTAAAAAAAATCACCAGGATCAGTCCAGAAAAAAAAAAAAAAAAAAAAAACCAAAAATATGAAAAATCTGAAAGAGTCCAAAATAAAAAACCCTTTGAATCATAAAACCTGGTAAAAACATCTAATCAATTTGTGGATAAATGTCTAAAAAGCATTTGCTGGGGAGATTGGAAAATGATTAATTGCTGGTCTTCAATGCCGTTTTATTGGAGAGAAGGGGAAGAAAAGGGCGAGGTGGGGAAGCTGACTCTTGAGGCTCCGTCTTCTGTTCTTTCATCAGCTGAACCCGTGGTCTGAAGCTGTCAGCAGGGGAGGAGAAGGGGTGCCTCGACTTCCTCTTCTGTCTTCACTCAAGTGTTATTTTCTCCCTTCTTGCAGCAACAGATTTAAGGTTGTTAAAAATTGGAGAGTTGAGATGGTGTTTTCATTCATTTTCTTAACAGTGGTCTCTCTCTCTCCCTCCCCAATCTTCTGCGATGGGATGAATGGTGTCCCGGAGACTGCCGAAAATGAACATTTTGGGGCTTTTGAACAGTTTTTATACCTTTAAAACTCAACTGTTAAAGGTATTGGCGCTTGGGCGCATGCGCACGCAGCGACCAGCAGCTGGTGATAGTGTGTGCGCGCGTGTTTTTTGTACTTTTTTAGAAAATCCTGTCGTTTCTGCCCTGGAGCATTTGTGGAATATATGGCGAAGAGCTTCCTGGTATTTACATCATGGAATTCTCTCTCGCACTGCTGCTTTCTGTTTTCTGGCTCTTTGAGGTAAACGCGTTCGGCCCCATGGTGAGCAGGATAGTGGGCAGAATACAATATTCCAGGGACGTGTTGCTACGCTTTAACACAGCTGATTCAGTGCCTGTGATTGAGCCCAAACTTCAGCTGCCGGACTTTATTTTGAGAGACGGACACAGCGGTGAAAAGAGAAGCGGCAGGAGGAAGCGTGGAAGACGTGGAGGTGTGAAATTGCGCCTTAGGAGACGTCAGTTTGGTAACATTCCTCTTCCTTCGATCATTTTTGGGAATGCAGTCTGAGAAACAAGGTGGAGGAAATTCAAGGCAATGTACGTTACCAGAAGGATTTTAAGAACTGCTGCGTCATGGCTTTCACTGAATCTTGGCTTACTGTGCATGATCGAGATGCAGACCTGTGGATTGACGGCTTTGGAGCCCCACTGCGCTCGGATCGGCAGGAAGAGGTAACTGGGAAGCGTCAGGGGGGCGGTGTATGTTTATACATTAATAAGCAGTACTGCACATCTGTCACGGTCAGAGAGCGCATCTGTACACCCGATGTGGAGTTGCTGTCTGTGTCACTACGCCCCTTATTTGCCTCGAGAGTTTCCCCAACTTTTCATCACAGTTGTGTATATTCATCCGAGGGCAGACGCTGACTCCGCCTCCAGCACCATCTCTGATGTGGTGCAGCGGCTGCAGTCAATTTCTCCAGAGGCGCCAAACTTCATTCTTGGGGATTTTAACCATGTTTCTTTAAAGAAGACACTTAAAAACTATCAGTATGTCTCCTGCCCAACCAGGCGAAAAAAAGACATTGGACCTGTGCTATGGATCCATAGAGGGCCTATAAATCACTCCCCCTTCCTCCTTTAGGATCCTCAGATCACAACTGTTCATTTGCTGCCCACATAAAATTGCTCTCAGAAGAGGCAAGGTGGAGATGAGAGACATTGATGTGTGGACAGAAGATTCAGAGCACAGCCTCCAGGAATGCTTTGACTGTACAGACTGGAAGATGTTCATAATGGCCTGCGGGGATGACTTTGACTCTCTGGCTGAGCTCACATGTTCATACATGGCTTACTGTCAAAATAAGATTGTTCCACGTAAACGTGTCAAAATATACCCCAACAACAAACCATGGGTTACTAAATCAGTTAAATCCTGCTTACAGAGGAAAGCTCTTGCCTTTAAACAGGGGTCTGTTTCTGAGCTACAGGTTGCCACTAAGGAGCTGAAGGCCAAAATTTTAAGAGCAAAACAGAATTATAAATCAGAGTTGGAAAGCAAGATGGCAGCAAATAAACTTGGTTCGGCCTGGGCCAGTATGAAAACTATTGCAGGCCTTCAGAGCACAGAAATCGTGTGTTTTTAGATGGACAGGAGTGGAGGATGTCACTGTCATGCTTTTCAAACATCTGGATTTTAATGGGACACACGCCAGGCTTTTATTTGTGGACTTTTCTTCTGCCTTTAATACAATCCAACCTCATTTTAGTTGAAAGGCTCCTGCAACAATTTGATTTAAGCAATAATATGGTGGATTGGATTCTGGATTTCTTAAACAGGACAGAGTGTAAGGGTCAATGGCACATTGTCTGACCTAAAGTCCTCTTCTACTGGCTCTCCTCAGGGGTGTGTGTTGGCACCACTACTCTTCATCCTGTACACAAACATGTGTCGGAGCAGACATGACAGACAAAGCATGCTGATGACTCATTGTCCGTCTCCTCCAGGATGGTGAGAGTGGCCACGGCCCAGTAGTTGACTGTTCACTGGTGTGAGGATTCCTACCTGCAGCTGAATACAACAAAAACGAAAGATATGATTGACTTTAGGAGGAAAACTCCCAGGCACAAAGTCACCATACTAAAAGGCCAGACCACCGAATGTGTACAATCGTACAAATATCTTGGGACGATTATTGATAGTGGATTGAACTTTGAGGTGAACTGTGAAAGGGTGTGCAAAAAGGGTCAGCAAAGTTTGCATTGTTTGAGGAAACTTGCACGCTTCCAAATTGACCGAACCATAATGACTGTTTTATTGGGCTTTTATTGAATCTGTTTTATCTTTTTCTTTAATGTCATGGTTTGGTCAGATAAAACTGAAACAGAGGAAATCCTTGGATCAGGTAGTCAGATGGTCCAGTCGTTTGCTTGGTGAGTCACAGCTGAGCCTGACATCCCTGTACACCAGACAAGTACAGAGGATGGCCGACTCGATTTTAAATGACTCCCACCCTTTGCACTGCAACTTTCAGCTTCTTCCCTCCAGACGGAGGTTTGCTGTCCCAAAAAGTAGAACCCAGCGCTACAACAGCTTTGTCCCTGCTGCTGTTAAAGAGTTAAACAAGCTATAAAAATTATATTGTACATATTTTATATTTACCCATTTTGTAAGATGTGTGCCTGTGTTTGTGTCTATGTTGAATGTAATTAGTGGCTTGTAAATATGGATGTCACCAACTGCAAAACAAATCTACCTACGGGTACAAATAAAGTAACCTGAACCTGATTGGCCAGCAATCTCACCATAGGCTTTTTGGCTTTTGTGATTGGCTTAATGCCAACTTTTATATAACAATTACTTCATTCTGCACATGCCCCCCCCCCCCCCCCCCCAGTTTCAGTAAAGCCATGTGCTGCTCACCCCTCCAGGAATTGGCCACGCGCTGCTCATGCACCGAGCTCATGGCTGTCTGGTTTCGCTCATCTCAGCACTTGTCCCTCAAGTTCTGCTCATCTCATTTTCCATTACCAAAATAAATCAACTCACTGTCCCAACCAATTTCAGTTCCTTATTTTGTCACATGCTTTCCAGTCAATAGGTCTTGCAAAACATTTCACAATCTGACCCCACAAACCTCTTTTTGCAGTTTATTTAGCGAATGCAGAGTCCTCAAGCCAAGCAGTTGCCTCCTGGTTTGCTGTATGGAGGGTGTATAATCCTCCTTCCAGTCTTTGGAGTGGGCAAGCCTCTATGATGTGTTCCATTGTTTGCTCCTCTCCACATGTGCACAGTGAGCTAGGAATACTGCCCCATCTGTGAAGGCTGGCCAAGCAGGGGCCATGTCCAGTCCTGAAGCGATTGAGTATAGACCACTGTCTCCTTGGGAGGTTGGTGCCCAGGACCTGTTGGTTGGGGTTTGTCACCAGGTATTTGGGGACCTCCTTGGTCTCCCATTCCTCTTGCCAAGCTGTCTGGATGGTGAAGTCAGCTGGGGGAGGGTTTTTCCAAATCGGCCGTCTGGATGAAGTCAGGCAGTGGGTGGGGTGTAGATATCTGCATGGATTGGTAAGTGAGGAGAGTCTTTGGCTTTTTGAAGCATCCTTTGATTTAGCGCCCCCCCACACACACCCACACCCACCCATCCGGCGAGCAGCACTATGTTTGACAGTACAGGGAGCCAGGGGAGTGGTGTTGAGCGGATTGTCCCAGTTATGGTTCTCATGGTTGTGTTAAGCTGGGTGTCTACGTGGTGTGTGTAGGATGACCTGGACCAGACAGGGGCACAATATTCTGCTACAGAGTATTAAAGGGCCAGTGCTGAGGTGTGCAGGGTGGAGGCTGCCGCCCCCCCATTTTGCACCAGCGCGCTTGCAGAGCAGGTCGTTTCATTCCTTCACCTTAGCAGCAGTCCCCTTTAAATGTTCCTTGAAGGATAGGGTCCTGTCAAGGGTCACTCCAAGGTAGGTTGGATTCGAGGCATGCTTAAGCTTGAGTCCGCTCAGGTGGATGTTTAGTTCTCTGGCAGTTTTTACATTGTGGAGATGGAATACACTGGAGACTGTTTTTGTTGGGCTTGGTTTTAGGTGCTAGGTTTTGCAGAACTGGTCCAGTTTGGCAAGATCTTCTGTGAGCACCCGTTCCAGTGACTCAGAGTCTGGTGCTTGGAGTGCCAAACAGATGTCTGTGTGGCTTATATTATTCATATATCCATACCTACATATGTTTAGACACAAGAGGAATGTTTAGAGATTGCATATGTGGAATGACCTCACGTCTCAGCAGGACAATAGGTCTCGACCACCGGCGAAGATCAACGATCAGACGGAGACTCAGCGGTGGAGACCTGAATGGACTTCCTGACCCCCCAGGGTCAGGTGGAGGAGAGAGGACAATAGGAGATAACCATCACTTCCGCCCTCCCAAGAGAGCAGACACTTTTTCCTTCTCTCTTGCTCTGACTTTTTTTCCTTCCTCCCCAACTACTGGATCCCAGCTTGCTGTTGTCTGTCTGCGTCTAACTGCGACCGTCGAAAGAAAGAAATTATGGAGTTAATAAGCTGGGCTTTGAACACAATTGACACTATTTTTTCAACAAGGAAAAGTGCTCCGGGGGAAGCCGTCTGCCCCGCAGGAACGGCTCCAGCGGGCTATTTACGTGACACAATTGGAAGATCTTGTGTCTCACTAATCTCTATCGAAGATATTGAAGATTTGTATGTCTTCATGATAATGGTGATCGGGATCTTTCTGATTGGAACTGGGATTGTCCTGGTGTACCGCAAATTGCTGAAGATGGATACAACCTATCAAAATGCTGGCCAGGCGAGGTGCATATGTCAAATTGAAAAATTGGAGAAGACCCTGATAGCGACAAATTGAGAACTGTCTCGGAAGGTGGATTACACCATGGTCTTGCTTAGGTCTTTCCACGATGGATTTAAAGCCCCGCAATGAAGGATTAAGTACTGAATCTACAGAAGAAATAAGCCTTCTGTGATCAGTCCGATTTGGCTCAATTTCCCCATGAAAATTCCTCCTGGCTGTCTGCAGTCCGTTTTCAAAATCATCGAGCACAAGGCCTTGGACAGCCATCTGGACAGCCTGCCCAGATATTCGCAAGGACGATCGGCGGCAGCCAGACAAAACATCTCCTGCCAAGTGCCCTTGTTCTCTCATCAACATTGCACACACATTGATCCATGAACTGAATAAAGATACACACACTGCTCTCTTGTGTATCCTGTCTTGCGTATGTGCATCGAGAGCTTTTTTTTCCCCTTGTAATCATAATATTGATTGATTATGCAACCAGTATTTTGAATCAATGATTTTTTTGCTCCTTCCTATTGTTCCTCGTATTATTCTTATGCTACCTGTACCCTCTATCCTGTTGGCAGGCGCGTCCCCGATGCAGCCATGTCACTGGTTCATTTTCTGTGTCAAGTCAAATTCTCTCGTATGTTATCAGTGATCTGTTAATGTACTTGGCAAATCTTTTCTGATTCTAACGCGGATGTGTGATGTCGGCTTTTGTTATGCGATGTCTTGTTATGTGATGTATAAGTACGAAGGTCTGACTGCGCTCAGCCTCTTTTCTGCTTCTGCATTGAGATGAGAAATGTTGGGGATTGGAAGCAGACAAACCTGATTTATAAAATCACTTCACTTCCTTATTTCAAGCTCCCTACAGTCTGCATAGATGAAGTTGTGGGATTTTGTAGTGGGCAGGTCATTTAGAGGTTGAACAGGGTTGGAGCTAGAACTGAGCCTTGTGGGAGTCAGTTTTTCCTGCGTTCTCCATGCACTTGTGTTCTGACGGAGGTGGACTCTGAACCTTCGGTTGGTCAGCAGGGTTTTTATAATTGCTGTTGCCCAGGCAGGGATCGCCTTTGTAAGTTTCAGGAGGAGGCCTTTGTGCCAGACCGCATCATAGGCGGCTGTAAGATCGAGAAACAGCCCGTCTTCAGTCTGCTCTGGAAGCCATTTTCGATAGTGGTGGTTAGGGCCAGTACTTGTTCTCCTGTACTGCGGTCCTTGCGGAAACCTGTTTGATCCACACTTAGAATTTCCTCTATTCCTGGGGAAATACGTTGTAGTATTAGGCTCTCCATGATTTTATAAGGAACGCTGAGTAGGGAGATTGGGCGGTAGCTTGTTGGCAGTTTGTGGTCTTTGCCAGGTTTTGGTATGGCAATGACCTTTGCTGTCCGCCATTTCTTTGGGATAGAGTTTGTTTGTATGATCCTTGTGTAGAGTTGTGTCAACCAGGTTAGGGCTCGGGGCCAAGATTTTTCATGAATTCTGGGAAGATGTCGTATCTTGCTGCCTTTCCACATTTCAGGCCCTGTAGGACTTTCTCCAGTTCAGCAGCCTCGAAGGGTTCAGGGTTTGTTTCCTCTATGGGCATTTTTTGGTGTTTTAGTTCAGTTGTAACTGCTCTTCTGGTGTCTTTGTCTTGGGGTGCTTTGGCGATGGTCAGTAGGTGGGATGCAACTTGGTTGGGTGTGAGATGCTCTGCTTTGGCTAGGGGGCTTCTGTGCAGCTCCTAGGTGACGGATGAGGCTCCAACATTTCCTGCTAGAGTGGATAATGCTCCGGTCAGCAACTGTCTCCTCCCATTTCTTTCGCCGGGCTGTACTTAGCGATTCAATGAGATGGTCTGCCATCTCTGGGTCCCCTGATGTTTGATAGGATTGTAGGAGGGCAGTGCTTTCTCCGTCCAGGCATGGGACAGAGGGGTCGGTAGCCTTGTGGGATTGCAGTGTGAGCAGCCTTGAAGATTGTAGATGAAGCATACAACCGCTTCTGCAGTGCAGTGATGTGTGGAGTGGGATGATAACAGCACTCTGATCCAGGGTTTCACTGAATTTCTTCCAGTTGGCTTTGCAGAAGTTTCAGTGCATCTTCCTTGGGCGTTTATGACTGGAAGTTG
This sequence comes from Pholidichthys leucotaenia, assembly GCA_020510985.1. Lineage (NCBI taxonomy): Eukaryota > Metazoa > Chordata > Actinopteri > Cichliformes > Pholidichthyidae > Pholidichthys > Pholidichthys leucotaenia. The sequence goes on along the minus strand of CM035839.1, from coordinate 447,958,762 downwards.
TAGGCCAATCTGTACAAGCAGGGGCCGGTGTTGGCTGTGTGGAAAATCATCAAGAATGAGGATCTGTAGGATATGGCATCCCATTCAAAGAGCTGACCCAGCACAGGTCAGGAGAATAGTCCTTCCACCTAGCAGAGTGGAAGGTTCCTCTTTGTTTGGGGTCGTGCATCAGAGCGAGTTCATTTCTAGATGCTCAGTCTGAAAGTACCTCCCTGTCACCATCCACTGCTGGGTACCCCCAGTCAGGGTGATGGCTGTTAAAGTCCCCCACATAGATAGCAGGGTGGGTAAGACCTGCAGATCCCAGTTGGCACTAGGGGGCTTGTACACATTGACAATATGGAAGCCACCAATGGTTATGGTGTCTGAGAAATTTGTCGTCATTGTCAGGTGGTTTACTTCAACTATGCCAGAACACACATGTTCCACATGCCAAACATGGACGTGCCACCTAGCACAGGAGGTCAAAGCCATTGATGGTGTAGCGGCCAGCTTCCTCTGTGCCAATATGAGTCTCTTGGAGGCAGATTACATCGATGGAGTGTTGGAAGGCGAGGACTTCAATAAAGGCTTTGCTTGGCTGCAGATAGGCCTTCAACGTTTAGTTGTATGCGAAGGGCAGGTCCTACTGCAAGGTGCTCTCGGGGCAGTTTGCTTTCGGCTTTGGGACTGACTAGGGTTCTTCTTTGACTTGGCACTGAGGCGTCGTCTCTCGAACTTAGTCTGCTGGTAGGATCATTAGCTTCCCTGGGCAAGCCCGGGTACTGGCGGAGGGCGCGACGAGAACACTGATCCATTGCCCTCCTTTTTTGCAGTTACAATGTACATGTAATCAAACTGATTATACTGTTGATTACATACTTCTTAATGAGTATACATTTACTTTACTGATTACACAAGATATTACATTTCATGGCATATGCTTTCAATATTGCTTTTCATTCAGTCCTATGATTCAGCCATGTCTGCTCCCGTCTTTTCTGACCACAGGAAAGTGTGCCTTCTGATGATTCCGTGACCCTGGCTGACCTCCCTGTGATGTTTTCTGTATTCTTGGGCCATTTGAAGTAGGATTCCCCATTTTCATAGGGGGTAAATTGGTGTGATTGGGAGGGTCTGCTGCTTTCGGCCTTTTTGCGGTTGCTGGGTCATGTCGAGGGGTACTTTAACAAAATCTACTAAAGATTCAAAGGAAGTGCCATCAAGTGGAGTTGGAGCATGGTAATCCATCAGCATCTGACTATGAGTGACAATTACTGTTACATTTGTGATAAGCCGCAATCTAAAATTGCCCGTCATTTGAAAACAAGACCGAGAGTGAAATTACACATTTTCACTGCTGGAAGGCTCCAAAGAACAAGAGATTACTGCAAAAACTGAGAAACATGGAACCTTTAACCTTAATTTTTTTTTAAAGACCTCAACAGGATCACTGCAAGTGAAAAGAGGAAAAACTGAATTACTGTCAGGAAAGTTTATTCACTTCGTTTACTGCCAGGGGATGTATGCCCGAAGAGAACTTTTGAGACATGTGCGCAGATGCTTATTTAAGCCTGAAAATGAGGCAAATGAGTTTGGGAGAACCAGTGTGCCTGGAAAGGCTACACTTGCAAATGCTGAGTTGTCTCAGATATCAAGTGGAGTGTGGAAGCTACTTGGTGCCATGAAGGATGATGCTTCTGTTGTACGGAATGATCTCTCGATCAGTTTGCATAAAACATGGACATGACCCGACAAAGTATGAGTATATTAGATAAACTCTGAGCTGGGGGGGGGGGGGGGGGGTGTTGCCGATTCTGTGAATCAAGTCATCAATACACATTGATGAGGCTATTAAACCAGCTGACTTTCAGAGAGTGGCACAAGCAGTAAGAGAAGTTGCAGGTTATGATGAGGCCCACTGCTATGATGTACTGTACCAAGTCTCTTTGAAATTGGGACAGTCATTGAATAAGATCTGACATTCACTTTAGAGCCCTCATGGCCAAAGATGAACTCAAGTCTACTGAAACATTCAAGAAGTTGTACATGTCTAAGTGGTCTGAACTGGTCTCACACAGCCCTGAGCACACAGTGATGCAAAGTAAAAAAATCATTAACATTGCCCTTCACTGAAGAGGTTCAGATCCTTCAGTACCTTGGAAAGGGCAATTTCTAATTTAAAGGAGAACGCAACCCTTCAAAAATATGCTGAACTTTCAAAAGTTGCACTTGCTCAAATCATTGTATTCAACTGAAGACAAGCTGGAGAAGTTAAAAAAAAAAATGCACCTGTAGTGTTTTCAGGACAGACAAGTCTTCATGAAGATGTTGCCATGGGATTGTCAAAGACTGAACAGAAGCTCTGCAACTACTTTACCCGCATTGAAATGATGGGGAAACGAGGTAGAAAGGTTTGTGTTGCTCACACCCCACATGTTGGATGTTTTGACCCTTCTGGTCAGTAAAAGAACTGATTGCCAAGTCTGATTCAAATGTGTTTGCAAGACCCCCCCCCCCCCCAAGTACTGAAGGCAAGACTGTTTGCACACAGATAAATGTACTTTATTGATCCCAAACTGGGAAATTACAGTGTAACAGCAGCATGACAGTAGACAAAGTCACATGACAAAGGGATTATGTTATGATTATGCGAAGTGCTAACCACTCCGCCACCACACACCCCTATAAAGACTAAACACAAAATTTTGATTTAAACTTTTAGATCAAAAATAAATTTGATGACATCTCACCAAAATATAAGTGGTTTTACCTAATGTTGACCCAACCAGGTAATCGATTGAGATCCCAACCTGAACCATTCCCTCGGGTGCCCCCCCAGTCACAAAACATCTTCCTCCACTCAGTCTCTCCCCCCACCCTTGGTCCCTCCTTGTGAGGTGGATATTGATGGGAGGGAACAGACAGTCGTCTCTACTTGGGGCAGAGGTGAGTCAGACCCCACTCAGGGCTGTTCACCTTAAGTCTGCTTTTCTCCCACTTCCCTCCTCTCCCCCCCCCCCCCACCTCCTCACTTTGCAAGATAGTTCATAATGGAACAATGACAGCTACAACAACAACAAAAAAGGGATAAGACCAATATGATAAAAGCAATAAATATTAGAGTTTACTAAAGGACACACCCCAAGATCTGATCAATCTCAGCAGGGCCTCCCTTGGAGGAGGGTGTATGGTGGCAAGTGGCTGAAACATCCAATGATTCCAAGACACCACTGAAGATGTGTCCACAAAATAGATCAGATACAGAACAGGCCTCTTGGCTATTGGACCACCCCAAAGCAACAACTCACTCAGAAAAGACGAGAAATCAATAGCCCCCCTCAACATTTACCACCCAAAACCAAAAGAGTAATATACTAACTTCTGTTTACATCAGTATTTTATAACTGTATTGGGAGGGACATGGGAGAGGTACCTGACAATGTTCGGCGGCCTGTGTATTGCCTTTGTCTCCCCATATCAATCCAGCCAGGCAAAGAACAACCGGGGGGGGGGGGGTGGAGGGGCAGACAGTTCAAAAATAGTTGTGCATGAAAATCAAAATTGAGTGCAATTTTAATAGCCGCTTTATGATAAACCAAAACATTTACCTCTGGTATGTAAAATCTTCAACTTTATTTTTGTACTTTGGTAGCCAGAATTCGAGTCTTTACAGGCATATACAACAGTTTAGTATTTTGACAATTTTACAGTTAATTTGTCCATATTCAAATCATTCTTGAAAATTCCTAGAAGTTTTTCTAGTAAACCAATTTCAAATATCTATACTTGGGAATAAATGCCGTTTACAAGCTTAAGGCTTATGGCCATCAGAATCATTAGCTCAGCAGTTGGATCAAGAGTCACCAATTGGAATCAGCTGCCAAGGATGTGCATCAATGATGACCAACGCTCACCATTTATACAAAGGGGAGATGTAGCATCATTCCCCTTGGCTATAAAGTTTGCTTTTCACCTTTAAGTGTTTCATCCAAAAAGTTTGGTCAAGAACTGTCTTCCATCTCAGGACCCCTGGTTTGAAAATGTATTCCATGGAAAAAGGAATGATAAGGATCACATTTTGTGCCAGGAACGGATTTAGTTTGCCATCATAAATGAACTGGACCAGTCCTCCCAATAAGACAGGTTTATGTTTAACAGCCATTTGACATCTCAAACTCAAGTGCATTCCAACTTGCTAGGAGTTATCCACAGTTTAACATTACCCCCTGTGGACAGCTCTGGAATACAGTGGGGTAAAAAAGTATTTAGTCAGCCATGAATTGTGCAAGTCCTCCCACTTAAAAGATGAGGTGTCCAATTTTCATCATAGGTATACCTCAACTATGAGAGAAAAATCCAGAAAATCACATTGATTTTTAAATTTATTGGCAAATTATGGTGGAAAGTATTTGGTCAATAAAAGTTCATCTCAATACTTCGTTGGCAATGACAGAAAATCTTTGGAGGGAGTTGAAAGTTGTGTTGCCCAGCGACAGCCCCAAAACATCACTGCTCTAGAGATCTGCATGGAGGAATGAGCCAAAATAGCAACAGTGTGTGAAACCTTGTGAAGACTTGCAGAAAACGTTTGACCTCTATGGGGTTGAGATCTGGAGACTGGCTAGGCCACTCCAGGACCTTGAAATGCTTCTTACGAAGCCACTCCTTCATTGCCCGGGTGGTGTGTTTGGGATCATTGAAGATGAAATGTGGCTGGGTCTTTCAGCATGACAATGCCCTTGCTGATGGAGGTTTTCACTCAAAATCTCACGATACATGGCCCCATTCATTCTTTCCTTTACATAGATCAGTCGTCCTGGTCCCTTTGCAGAAAAACAGCCCCAAAGCATGATGTTTCCACCCCCATGCTTCACAGTAGGTATGGTGTTCTTTGGATGCTACTCAGCATTCTCTCCTCCAAACATTACAAGTTGAGTTTTTACCAAAAAGTTCTATTTTGGTTTCATCTGACCATATGACATTCTCCCAATCCTCTTCTGGATCATCCAAATGCTCTCTAGCAGACTTCAGATGGGCCTGGACGGCATTGAACGGCACTAGGTGATAGTACATACAATTAGCAAATTTATCATTGGCACCCCCTCCACAAATCCCGGAATCTTGGAGAAAAATTGCGATTTTGAATTTCCTGCCCTGAAAAATCAGACAAATCCGCCGAAGTGCAGCCGGAGTTCCACGTGACGTCACGAGTGTGACCCAGTCCTCATGTTTACCATTGCGAGCACGTCGACACTGGTTGTTTTTGGTGCATTTTGTCGTGATAGTCGACTACAAAACACTTCCAACACCTGGGAAGATCTGTTCAGTGGCCAAGGAAAGCAGTCATGGTGACGAAAGAAAAGAAAGGGGGAGGAAAAGCGACCGGGAAGCGATGCGTTTCTAGATATACAGTGATCCCTCACTTATCGCGTTTAATGGGGACCAGAACTGACTGCGAAAAGGGAAAAACTGAAGTAGCCCCCCCCCCCCCAAGGGCGTCACAAGCACTATTTTGCACAAAAAGGCACGAGAACAGCGAAAAGTGCCACTAAGCAACACGAGCAATAAACAATGAATGTGGTCTTCCTTCGCTGGGTAAAACGTCTCAGCCAATCAGCTTGCGAGGTAAAACATCTCGGCCAATCAGCTTGCGAGATTCCCAAGCGGTGAAGAGGTGGGCGGAGAGGAGCGGTGGTAGTCTCCTACATCTAATGTAGGAGACTCCTACATTAGAACATCAGGTATCAACACGGAGAGCCCGCACAACTGAAAATCTACCTCTGACCACCGCTCGGGAACCTCGCAAGCTGATTGGCCGAGACGTTTTACCCAGCTTTGCTCCCTGCCAAGCGCCTATTCCCAGCGAAGGAAGACCGCATTCATTGTTCTTTATCGCTCGTGTTGCTTAGTGGCACTTTTTGCTGTTCGTGCCTTTTTGTGCAAAATAGTGCTTGTGACACCCTTGGGGGGGGGGGGGGTGACGCTACTTTGTGGTTTTTCACTTTTCGCGGTCGGTTCTGGTCCCCATTAAACGTGATAAGTGAGAGATCACTGTAATAAGTTGGAAAAATGCTGATTGTCCCCCCCCCCCCTTTTATTGTTAATTTTCCTTATCCTGACACCCCAAACATGCCAAAGTAAAGACTCCCCATTCTGTATTCAATAAGCGACTCTCCTCCCCATCATTGCTGCGGTCTGAGTCGGTGCCGGAATCCCCTGAAAATTCTGGCTCTAATCTGTACAGTTCGATGCCTCCCTCGCTCTCTTCCTGTTCACTTGACACTCCTGCATCCTCCTCTGTCTTGTCACCAATCCTGAATGCCTCTTCACTCTGAAAACTCTGGTGTTCTTGACTGCTGGAACTGCTATCATCTGCCATTGTTTTGATAAGGGTCACACTCGTGACGTTGTCTGCACTACTTTGGTTTGTTTGGCACTGCCAGCCAGAGGCAAAAGTTTATCGGCTTATAGCTTGGCCATCGTACGCCCTAAAAATTTCTTGTGTTGAATACAATAGGTAAGGAATTAATCTGCCATTCTACTTTCTTGGCAAAAAGGTGAGTTCAGTTCTACTTTAAGCAGGTGGACACATCTGGCACTGCGGGATTTGAGTCCTTGGCGGCGTAGTGTGTTACTGATGGTAGCCTTTTGTGACTCTGGTCCCAGCTCTCTGCAGGTCATTCACTAGGTCCCCCTGTGTGGTTCTGGGATTTTTGCTCACTGTTCTCATGATCATTTTGACCCCACGGGGTGACATCTTGCGTGGAGCCCCAGATCGAGGGAGATCAGTGGTCTTGTATGTCTTCCATTTTCTAATAATTGCTCCCACAGTTGATTTCTTCACACCAAGCTGCTTACCTATTGCAGATTCAGTCTTCCCAGCCTGGTGCGGGTCTGCAATTGTTTCTGGTGTCCTTTGACAGCTCTTTGGTCTCGGCCATAGTGGAGTTTGGAGTCTGAGGTTGTGGACAGGTGTCTTTTATACTGATTAGTTCAAACAGGTGCCATTAATACAGGTAACGAGTGGAGGATAGAGGAGCTTCTTAAAAGAAGAAGTTACAGGTCTGAGCCAGAAATCTTGCTTGGTTGTAGGTGACCAAATACTTATTTTCCACCATAATTTGCAAATAAATTCTTTAAAAATCCTTCAATGTGATTTTCTGGATTTTTTCCTCATTTTGTCTCATAGTTGAGGTATACCTATGATGAAAATTGGAGACCCCTCATCTTAAGTGGGAGAACTTTCACAATTGGCTCACTAAATACTTTACCCCATTGTATGTTCATTTTTGACTGAGCTGAATTGAGGTGAATGAATGAGCCGACTTCCTTTGTTACAAAATTCTCAGATTCTTTTTTCAGGACACCCTGAAAAATCAAGTGGTACTCTGACATTCTGGTTAGCCATGCTCACTTAAGTATATAAGATAAGCCTTTATTAGTCCCACAATGGGGAAATTCCAGGATTGCAACAGCATGGGGATAGCAACACTCAAACAATCAGAAGGCAAGAAAAAACAAGAACAGCTAGTATACATACAGAGTGAAAGGTGTAGAAAAGATAAAAGGCTGTTGCAATGGGCAGCCAACTTTTGTGGCACCACCGGTCTGGTGGAACTGGAAAAAAAAAAATTATATAATTCAGTGTTAACATGCTTTAGTACTTTTCCAACATGAAATGCATCTTATGTTAATTATAATTTTCCTAGTTTTTTTTTTTCTTCTGCCATTTTTGGTTTGCATCTCCTCACAGCTTTTTGATATACATCTTGGAGGTTTTCTCAATGTGTGGCTCGATCTGGAGATTTATGCTTGTATTTTATTTCAGTGTCTGAAATACTGCCCTCCATAGAAAATGAATAGAGTTGTGGAAGATTGCATTTTTGACCCTCTAAATGTTAAAATGCAAATTTTTTGCTCACAGAAAAATTTGATAATAGGGGAAAAAAAAAGTAGCCCCACACCCAATTCTTTTGGGTGGGGCCAAACGTACAAGGTCAGTGGAGACTGGTGACACTAAAGTTTGCCATACAGCCATGAAACTTGGGTGAGGTGTGCATCACCTCAAGACCTACAACAAAAATCCAACTGACCGCTACCCACAGCCAACAGGAAGACTGCCATATTGCCTCAAAGCCACCCCACCTCCAATTTTGCCAAAAAACCACCCTTGGTATTTGAACGAACACCTCCTTTGGGACTACTCCGAGCTCATTTTTTGCATGGCAGCATCTACAGGAATGGGCCATTAAAAGTTCTATAAATGTCTCAAAAGCTGAAAGGTGTGGCCATAGCACCATGGTGAAGTTTCACTCCTCCCCTTAGACAACTGTAACTCAAGCAAAACTTGTCAGAAAATTTCATGTCATGGCAAGCGTGAGTAGTAAAGTCTTCAGCAATTCTTCCTTTAACCACTAAGTGGCGCTATAACTCAGGGGTGGGACTAATGTCGTCATAGAAACTTTGGAAATCTGAGGTTCAGACCCCATTGATCATAACTGCCCATGAACTTTTGCATCACTTCCCTGGTGTTACCATGGAAACACCTTTTTCAACAGTCTGATCTTGTTGGGAGTGTTGGAAAGGGCCTGGAGTAATGAAGTCTGGAACAAAGGGCTAAAAATTATTCATGTGAATATTAGGAGTCTTTCCAAAAACTGATTTACTGTATGCCTGGGTTACTTTAAATAAACCTCACATTTGGGCGGTGCGGTGGCGCAGTGGTTAGCACTGTGCCAGCACAGCAACTCACCCTTGGCCATAGGATCCCTGGTTTGAGCCCAGCCCCTGACCAACAGTGATTGTGTGGAGTTTGCATGTTTATCTGCATGGGTTTACTCCGGGATTTCTCCGGTTTCCTCCCACAGGCCAAAAACATGCAGGTTAGGTTAATTGGAGACTAAAGTGGCCCTAGGTGGGTGTGGGTGTGTGTGTGTGTGTGTGTGTGTGTGTGTGTGTGTGTGTGTGTGAATGTGTAACCCCTGCCTTATGTTAGGTAAGGGAAATAAGTTTAGACCAGTTGCTAGGTTCATAAGGGTTACAATAGGGAATTAAAATTAGTGTGGAATGAAATAGCTGGAGGCAAGAAATGAGCAATAATGTTATTTATAGGGAAAAAGTGAGCAATATATACAATTTACCACTATACAAATATACAATGGCCGGTATGAAATAAAACCCCAAAGATGTCCTGAGTTCAGTGTCCTTTTGGGTTAGTTGTTTGACCAGTCAAGATATCTTGTATCTCCAGACTCAGGTTTCTTTTCCTCTTAAGCGGCGACTAGGGTTGTTACCACTTTGAATCCTGGGCACTGGAGAGGGATGCTCTTCAATCGAGATCCTGGCTAGATCTCAGGTCAATCTCTGTTCAGTCTCGGGTCAGGCTTGCCATCTCCATTCAAAGAGAATCCAGGATCCAGAAGGTTCTTGATCGAGGAAAAAAAAAAAAAAAAGCACCCACACACCCTAGCCTGCACAACAATACCATTGTTTAAAGCTAGAGTAATTCGTTTTCCAATCCCTTCTTATATAACACCATAGTTTAGTGTTTAAATTCTTCTCTCATACTACTATTATCACATTCCAGCAATAGTCATTTTACATTACACATCTTACATGCATGTGTTCTCTCTTCTCACAATCCCTCTGGTAGCACATGAAATACTTTTTTCATGTAACCAATTAAATGAATTCCTCTGTTCATCTCTACATTTAACCATGAAATTATGATTAATCCCTTTTAACCTCGTCTTTGTAAATCATGAGATGAAATACAATTAATCACATAACCAGGGAATATACCATCCTATTACTTCCAATATTCCCTTTTAACCCCTTGCACTCCGGTCAGTTTCCCTAAAAATGCCAAAAAAAAAAATAACGTGCCCAAAGTAAATCGAAAGCTGTTCTTCAACCCTTTGCAGCATCTTCATGGGGTTGGTCTCATTTAAAAGAAAACAAACACTTTGAATTTTTTGGCAAAACAGTCAATCTCTAAGTGCTCCGGCCACTGAGTTAGTCATCTAAACAGTGAACTTGAATAAATTTCGCCTGGGTGTTTTTTTGGATACAAATGCTTGCAAATAACAGCTTCAGATCCGGGCTGGAAAATGCAACAGAAATGTAGAACCAAGTGTTATCCAGCTGAGGTCCAAATTTTGTAATACCACAAAAAATGAATATATTACAGCTTTTTCCTCAGGTAGTTCCCAGGCGTTTTTGAATTGTGCCAAATGGCAGTTTGGAAAAACGTCTAACTTTTGAATGATTCAATATAGACGCTTCATCTTGGGCTCTAATGAAAGGTGACACTCAGGGGTGTGTGTGGGGGGTTTGCCCCCCCCCCCCCAATCGCTACAGAGGACGGACGTCGCCCGTTGTGCCACGGTCTGTCATGCAGCGATGACGCACAGCTGTAATTTACTGATCGGTCAAAAGTCATAGGGATAAAGAATAATTTAGCTTAGAACACTTACCTCTTCACAGCAGAAGCGGAGCTGGCAAACTTCTTCCTCATTGGCAGACGAACGCGACGGTCTCGCGACCCGATCAAAACATAATTCCATTATTGCGGTTTTGGCGAACGATTTTTCAAACAGTAATTAAAAAAAGACTGGCGAACGCGTGTGTGTCACTCAGACCGGAGGCCAACGACGAAGGCTGACCATGGAAGAGAATCCTAAACGTCTACTCTGCTGGAATAAGAAAAAAAAAAAAAAGCACCGCCTGTGGCTGAACATGCCAATGCACGAATGGCAGTCCCTGTCACACAGGTCGCACTTGTGGATGGTCTCCGTGCTGCTGGGTCTGTGGGGTTCTTCCTGTGGGTCCTTTTTTCATCTGCTGCAGCAATCAGTCTCTTCACCCAGCCTTACACAAAACAGCTTGCGAACTTCTGTGCTTCAATTGGCTCGCTGCATTCAGTGTTGGTAGGCGGGTCCTTCTTGCTAGGTTTTCAGTCATTGGTTCTTCAAGGTTTCAGAAACCCAATTCAAGGCTCTTAGTCAAATGAGAGGTCAATCATATCCGATCTGTTCGCAGCTGTGTCTGTAGTGGGAGAATGGAAATGCAGCTTTTCCCAGTGCGCTCTTAGGACGCAGCGCCCTCTGTGCGCTGTAGGATGCAGAGACCTGCCCGTCCGGGGTACACTGGAGTGCAAGAGGTTAAAGTCAGTAAAACCCTGTCTGAGCTACTGGGTTTAGCACAACCTATGGATTTACATTGACCAACACCATGTGCTTTTAGCATCAAACTACACATTGCATTGGACAGAAATAGTGCATATGAACTAAAAGTACTTCAGCATACTGTTGGGAACTGAAATCACACAGCCACAATGCCCCTCACGCTCCCGTCAATTTAGGATAATAAAGGTTGCGAATTAGTGTTTGAAGAGTGTTTAGATCCATTTATAGCATCTTTCTGAATGAAACTCACCATGAAGAGGCATCAGTGTGAACTAGATCGCTCACAGCCCCTCTTGTCCGCTCATATTGTGAAAGATGGAATTCCGAGTGCGCGCTTGCTGCTTCTACTCGGAAGGCGGGGCTAATATTGCTCTTAACGAATGGAAAGACCCAGATCACCCAATGTGACCATGAAACAGAAATTTAAAAGTTGGATGACGAGGATCGCACTTCCTCTTCCAAGCTAGTTGGTTTTCAAAATAAAAATCACTTTCATTAATACGAATGAAATTTGAGAGGGTCATTTTCTCAGCTGGGTTACAAATGGTTAAGGGATAGCGCCGTACCGTGGCTGCTTCATCCATCCATCCAGGTGGATGCCCTCAATTTCCCCTCTGGGGATCAATAAAGTATACAAAATCAAAAAATTATTATATACACACCCCAAAAAAAACAAAATATCTGAAACATGGCTCGACAATATTTGAGATGCTCCAGGGGTGGAGGTGTTGTCATTTGTTTCCTTCAATTATGTCTCTGAACTAATCTCACCTGCTGTTGAACCTTTGCATTTTGAGGGCATTTGTTAAAATTACCCTTCATGCAAGTAAATATTTAACTATTGGCAGCATTTATAGGCTACCCTCTGCCCCTGTGGAGTCTTGTGTGACTACTGTTAACTCCATTTCTAATACCTAAAAAAAATAATTTCAGTTGAATAAAAATTGGTTTCATAAACTCTGAAAAATTTATTTTCTGATGTAAATGTTACTCAATGAGCAAACAAGAACAACTGGATCATAGTCACTGCTTAGAGATAGCTTTATAAGAGTTGGTGTTTTGCCCGATTGCTTCAGTGATCTTGCAATCATTTCCTGTATATGGAAGATAAAATTACCGAAGTTACCACCTAAACTAATTAAAATTAGACAGTTTTCAAAATTTAATCCTGATTTAAGGATTTAATTAGAATTAACTGGGACAGATATCAGCCAATACCCATTGTTCAAGAGGCCTGGGATTCCCCCCCCCCCTTTCACAATTCATGGAGGTAGTAAACAAACGCTCCCTGGAAGAAAGTTAAGATCAGGGGTGAACATCTCCCTTGGATCACTCCTGACCTCAGTCTGTTCAGACAAAGACATAAGGCTTGGTCTAAATATTGTCAGACGAAGGATAATTCTGACTGGGAAATGTATAGGCATTTAAGAAATTTAAGTAAACCCGAAACTTGGAATGCTAAAGCTGATTCTAAAGAATTTGGGATCATTAATGATCCAAAACTTTTGAAAAAAAAATGTACTTGGTAAGACTGACAAGCAGTCTATACAACACATTAAAGTGGGGAGTACAATATTACAGGATTTTTTTCCATCGTTCAAGCTCTCAGCATATTCTTTTCTATGAGATTTTCTGACTCTTGCATAAATGGAGTTCTGATAATCATCCATCTCAAGCATCCTTTTAAGAAAAATTTCACCAGTTGAAGTCTATGAAGCAATTAATAACTTAAATTCAAGTAGTAGCCCGGGACTTAATGGAATTGAAAACAGATTTATTAAAGTGGCCTCTCATTCTTATGCATTCCCTTATTGGTTTATTTAATATTTCCCTCTTATGAGATTCCTGCCATTTGGAAATGTGCGTGAATTACTCCATTGCATAAAGGAGGCAATAAACTCAATCCCGATAATTGTCAACCCATTTCAATTATTTGTTCATTGTCAAAGGTTTTTGAAAAATTTACAATCTCACACCAATAATAATCATCCAACTCCATTTCAGTCTGGCTTTTGGTCCAACTACTACCAGTACAATACTCAAGTTTACTAATGATGTTTATACTGCTGCTGATAAAGATGAAATTACTGGAGCTATATTTATTGATCAAACAAAAGCATTTGATCTTTTAGATCACCATCTCTTACTGGATAAACTTTTTTTTTTTTAAGAGATTTTCATGGACGGCAATGAAAAGAGACGAGGAAACGCAGAAAGCGTGGAGGTGTAAGATTAAACCTGAGGAGGCGTCAGTTTAACCACATTCCTCCTCCTTCCCTTATTATGGGAAGGTACAATCCCTAAGAAATAAAGTGGATGAAATTCAAGGGAATGTAAGCCATCAGAAGGATTTCAAGAACTGCTGTCATGGCTTACTCTGCGTGACCGGGATGTGGACCTGTGGATTGAAGGCTTTGGAGCCCCACTTCACTCGGATCAGCAGGAAAAGGTAACGGGGAAATGTCGGGGGGGTGTATGTTTGACTGACAGATGTACAGTACTGTTTATTAATATACAGAGCACATCTGTACACCAGATGTGGAGCTGCTGTCCATGTCACTATGCCCCTTTTATCTGCCCCGTGAGTTTCCAACTTTTCATAACGACCGTGTACATTCACCTGAGGGCAGATGCTGCCTCCAGCACCGTCTTTGATGTGCTACAGCGGTTTCAGTCGAATTCCCCAGATTTTAACCACGTTTCTTTAAAGACATTTAAAAACTTGTCTCCTGCCCAACCAGGCGAGAAAAGACATTGGACCAGTGCTATGGATCCATTGAGAGGGCCTATAAATCTATTCCCCTTCCTCCTTTAGGAACCTCAGATCACAACTGTGTACATTTGTTGCCCACATAAAACTGCTCTCAGAAGAGACAAGGCAAAGACCAGAGACAAACGTGTGGACAGAGGATTCAGTGCACTGCCTCCAGGAATGCTTTAACTGTATTGACTGGGAGGTGTTCACACTGTCCTGCGGAGATGATTTGGACTCTAGTGGATGTGCCATGCTCATACATGGCTTTCTGTAGAGACATTATCGTTTCACGTAAACATGTCAAAATATCCCCACAAGCCATGGGTTACAAAATCAGTTAAATCCTGCTTAGAGGAAAGCACTTTCCTTTAAATGGCGTTTGAGCTGCAGGTAGCCACAAAAGAGCTGAAGGCTGAAATTTTAAGAGCAAAACAATTATAAAATCAGAGTTGGAAAGCAAGATGGCAAAGAAACTTGGTTCAGCCTGGGCCAGTATGAAAACTATTGCAGGCCTTCAGAGCACAGAGTGCAGTAATCGTGTGTTTTTAGATGGTTTTAATTCAGACAGGTGTTTAATGCTTAGTTTTTATGGTCGTTTTAACGCCTTCAAGTTTGTTTCAAACCTTAGGTTTCTGTGCTAAAATCAAAGACAATCAGCACTTTAATATGGATGTTAAAAGGGCATTCTGTGCTGTAAAAGTGAAAAGTCAGGGCCCTGATAATATGTGGGTGCTTGGTAAAGTCCTGTGCACATGAACCGAGTCCTGTATTTCACTACATTTTCAATAAGTCCTTACAGACACATGTGCCCAAGATCTGGAAAGATGCTGTGGTTGTCACCATTCCAAAATCCAGCTGTCCTAAAACTGCAAATGATTTTAGACTAGTTGCTTTGACTTCAATTTTAATGAAAATTTTTAAAAAACTGGTCAGATTTGAGGTCCTAAAGCAGACCGAGCATGCATTGGATCCTTTGCAGTTTGCCTATAGGCCTCAGGAGTGGAGGGAGGATGCCACTGTCACTCTGTTTAACATGTTTTGAACATCTGGATTTTAATGGGACACACGCCAGGCTTTTGTGGACTTTTCTTCTGCCTTTAATACAATCCAACCTCATTTTAGTTGAAAGGCTCCTGCAACAATTTGCTTTGAGTAATGATCTAGTGGGTTGGATTCTGGATTTTTTTTTAACCAACAGGACACAGTAAGGGTCAATGGTACATTGTCTGACCAAAAGTGTTCTACTGGCTCTCCGCAAGGGTGTGTGTTGTCACCACTACTCTTCATCCTGTACACAAACATGTGTTGGAGCAGACATGACAGACAAAGTATGCTGATGATTTAGTTGTCAGTCTCCTCCAGGATGGTGAGTGGCCACGGCCCAGTAGCTGATGATTTTGTTCACTGGTGTGAAGATTCCTACCTGCAGCTAAATACGACAAAAACTAAGGATGATTGACTTTAGGAGGAAAACTCCCAGGCACGAAGTCACTGTACTAAAAGGCCAGACCACTGAATGTGTACAATCCTACAAATATCTTGGGACGATTTATAGTAATTTAAACTTTGAAGAGAACTGAAAGGGTGTGCAAAAAGGGTCAGCAACATTTGTATTGTTGAAGGAAACTTGCATGCTTCCAAACTGACCAAACCATAATAATGGTTTATCGGGCTTTATTGAATCCGTTTTATCCTTTAGCGTCATGGTTTGGTCAGATAAAACTGAAACAGAGGAAATCCTTGGATCAGGTAGTTAGATGGTCCAGTTGTTTGCTTGGTGAATCACAGCTGAGCCCGACATCCCTGTACACCAGACAGGTACAGAGGATTGCTTCCTCCATTTTAAATGATGACTCCCACACTTTGCACTGCCACTTTCAGCTTCTTCCCTCCAGACGGAGGTTTGGTGTCCCAAAAAGTAAAACCCAGCGCAACAAAAACAGCTTTGTTCCTGCTGCTGTCAGAGAGTTGATGTAACAATATTGCACAATTTAGTTACCCATTTATTTTATATTCACTTATTTTTGTAGGTTTTTTTATTTGGGTTCTAATCTTTTATTGGGTTTCAGACTTGAGTTTTTAACTTCTTTGACTAGTCTAACTTTTTAATATGACCCTTCTCTTATCTCTTTGTCCCATGTCCTGATTGGAGGAGTCAAGTACTTATGTTTACAGTCAGCTACATGTGTGCCTGTTTGTGTTCATGTTGAATGCAATTGTGGTTTGTAAATATGTCACCTGACTGCAAAACAAATCTACCTATGGGTACAAATAAAGTCACCTGAACCTGTCAGAATGCAACTTTAGGACCACTCCTTACCATTTACATAAATAATTTACCATCTTAGATAAATGTAATACACAACTTTACGCTGATGGTCAAGTCTGATAAAAATGGTACAAAAGTCTTTACAAGAAGATTTCAATTTAATACGAGAACTGTTTGAACATAATTGACTTGTACTTAAAATCGTGTGTTATGTTATTTGGAACCAAACAAACCATTTCTCCTTTGATTAAAAATATCAAAGATTGAAGTTGACTCGTCAGTGTTTATAAGTTTAAATCTGGGTGTTTGGCTTGATCCTGAATTGTCATTTATAAAAAAAAAAAAACGCATTGATTATATCCAAAACAAACACCACGTTTTGGGATCACCAACCTTCATTGCTCCTGTATGAGTTCCCCCCCCCCCCCCCATAGAACTTGTTTGAAACTTGCATCTCAACCAATACTTCCTGTTTTTGACCGATATTGTATGTCAAAATGCAGTGAAATCAAACTTTACGTCACTTCATGTAGCTTCTAGACTGTCCGTTTGTTCCCCTTTACTCATTGCTTGATGTACAAGTTACTGAAATGGCCATCTTTAACTGATGACAAATCGATTGGCTCATTTATTTTTAAGTGTTTTCATTTTAATTATCCCATTTACTTTTGTTAGTTATTTGTACCCATAGGTAGATTTGGTTTGCAGTCTGGTGACAAGCCACCGGCTGCCGGTTGCTGCGTGTGTGAGCGCCCTAAACCTACATGTTTTTGGTATGCGGGAGGAAACCGGAGAAATCCCGGAGTAAACCCACGCAACACGGGGAGAACATGCAAACTCCACACAGCTCACTGTTGGTCGGGGGCTGGATCGAACCCATGATCTCATGACCCCTGCGATCCCCCCGCCGAGGGTAAACTGTGCTGCCGCAGTGCTAAACCACTGTGCCACCGGGCTGCCATCCTATTTACTTGAAGGAACATCTACCATTTTTATCAAGTTATAATTTCAGAGACTCCTCAGCCTTATTCCTATTGAAAAAAAAAGGTAAATTGTGGAGAATGTGGAAATGACGAGGCCGAGTTTCTCTCACGAGTCAGGTTCATTTCATTCTCCAGCATCATCAAAAACAGAAAAAAAGAATCCCAACATCTGTCCCTTTTATACCCCAGGACATCAAAGCACACAGTCACATTGTCTTTTAATCCCAAGTCGCAATGAGTCTTCTTCCAGGTCTTCTCACCTCCACCTAAAGTCACTGGTGGTCAGGAAATCCCTCAAGGTCATCTCTTTGCATACAAAAGGCCACATTTCACATCCTCCCGTTATCTCCTAGGAGGTTCAGTCCTTTTGTTCCTCTGAGACGTGAAGCATACAATAATATACATGTGAAGCATATGAAACCCACATGTGTCCACATGACCCCCCCCCCCCCAATGTCTAAGATGGAACAATGTAATAACAGTTTGCATGCCATAATAAAATCACTACACATCAGTCCACATGCTGCTTGGGCCGCAGTCTTCTCCCGTATCTGCTGTAAGCAGGTTTTACCACCTCCGTGGTGCCCTCCTGCTGGGGAGCTGCTGTCTGAGGATGAGAACTGTTAGTCAATCTGTGGGTGTTCTGGGGAATGCTCTAGGGGGTCTGCTGTGCTGAGGAGCCTTAGCCAACTGCACACCTTTGTCAGCCACCACAAAAGTGTGTTTGAGCCCGTTTATGCCAATCATTTCTTTTCTGCCCCCCAAATCTAGCAAAAAATGCTTATCCCCGTTTCCAGCATTCTATATGGTCCATAAGGTGGTCGTAACGGTGGGCATTGTGTCTGACAAAAACAAACTCCGCATTTTTTAAAGCCTTAGGCACAAAAACGCGTGGAAAACTGGTGAACGGGGCCAGGTAGCGTGCTCGAGTCCGTGCTACTCTGTAACCGCTGAGCTGGGGAGCACTCTGGCGCCGGATTATCTGGGAGAAATTCCCCGGGCAGCCGAAGTGGCTGTGTGAAAACTAGCTCAGCTGGAGAGGCTTCCAAATCCTCTTTAGGTGCAGAACGCAACCCCAATAAAACCCATGGTAGCCTGTCCACCCAATTTGCATCCGTAAGCGACGCTCTGAGGGCCACCTTCAATGACCTGTGAAAACATTTGCATAACCCATTGCCTGCGGATTGTTGCCCCCAGGCTGCGGGCCATCGCTGACCAAAATTCGGAAACAAATTGAGGGCCTCTGTTGGACGTAATGTCCGACGGGACTCCAAAACGCGCTACCCATGCCGTTAAAAACGTGCGCGCCACCTCCTCGGCTGTGGTTGACGACAGTGGGACCACTTCCGGCCAGCGCGTGGTGCGGTCAACCATTGTCAGAGGATGTGTGCACCCCTGTGAGGGTGCGAGGGGGCCTATGAGGTCCACGTGAACATGATCAAACCTCTTAGCCGGAATGTGAAATGGCTCCAAGGGAGCTCTCATGTGTCTGTGTACCTTGGCTCGTTGACATGCCATGCAGGCTGCTGCCCACTAACTTGTTTGTGCAGGCTTGGCCATACAAATTTCTCTACCACCATTTTGACTGACGCGCGCACTCCCGGGTGCGCCAGAGAATGGATCGAGTCAAAAACGCAGCGGCGCCAGGCGGCCGGTACCACAGGACGCGGTTGCCCAGTGGAGACATCGCAGATTGGGGGGGGGCATACCGTCTTGCAGCACCCTGTTCTCCAGCTTTAACCCTGTTGGTCCAGACTGGAGCGCGCACACGTCCGCGTCGCTAACCTGATCCGCGGCCATGGCTGCACAATCTATCCCTCTGGACTGGGGCCACGCGCAGTTCTGTGTCACTAACCCGATCTGCGGCCATGGCTGCAAAATCTACCCCTACGCGGGCTGGAGCCGCCACGCCGCGTGAGAGGCAGTCTGCCACTACATTAAGTTTACCCGCCACATGCTGGATATCGGTAGTAAACTCCGAGATCGGCCAGCTGTCTCTGCTGCCGGCCTGACCAAGGTTCTGAAATCTTGGCCATTGCGAAAGTCAGTGGCTTGTGGTCAACGAACGCTGTGAAACGGCGTCCCTCCAGCCAGAACTGGAAGTGGCAAATGGCCAAGTGGAGAGCTAACAACTCCCTGTCAAATGCACTGTATTTTTGTTCACTATCGCGCAAGGTCCTGCTGAAAAAGGCGAGCGGTTGCCAGGCTCTGGCTACATACTGTTCCACGACCGCCCCTATGGCCACATCTGACGCGTCAGTAGTGAGCGCCATGCGGGCCGTTGGGACTGGATGTGCTAACAACGCAACGTTTGCCAGGGCTGTTTTGACTGCAGAATGTGCGCTCTCGCTCCGGAGACCATTCGATTTTATTTGTGGGTTTGTTTGTTTTTTTAGTGCAGCATACAATGGTTGCATGAGCTGCATTGTGCGGGGGAGGAAACTGTTATAAAAATTCACCATTCCCAAAAACTCCTGTAACGCTTTGACCGTTTGTGGCTGGGGAAAATTTGTTACTGCGCGCACTTCGTCAGGCAGAGGAACCGCTCCTTCTGGAAAGACGCGATGCCCCCCCCCCCCCCAAAAAAAAACCCCACACACACACACACACCCCACACTCTGCATCACCCCGAACTGACTTCGCTGGGTTGATTAACCAGTGCTCTGCCAACCTCTGGAAGACTGCTGCGAGGTGGTTTTCGTGTTAGTCTTCGGACGCGCTGGCTACCAATATGTTGTCCAGGTAGACGAACATGAAGGGGAGATCGCGCAACACTGCATCCATCATGCGTTGGAACATCTGTGCTGCGTGTTTAAGCCCAAATGGCATGTGCAAAAACTCAAATAGCCCGAATGGAGTCATTACTGCTGTTTTGGTTATGTCCTCAGCGCACACTGGGACCTGGTGGTAACCGCGTACCAAGTCTTTTTTAGAAAAGACGCGCGCCCCCGCCAAATGAACTGAAAAATCTTGGATGTGTGGGATCGGGTAGTGGTCGTGCGCTGTAGCGTTGTTCAACCTGCGGAAATCACCGCAAGGTTGCCACGAGCCATCAGCTTTTGGGACCATGTGAAGCGGTGAAGCCCATGGGCTTTTCGAACGCCTGATGCCCAACTTTTCCAGGTTGGCAAACTCCTCGCGCGCTATGGTCAGTTTAGCTGAATCCAAGCGCTGAGCTTTTGCAAAAATGGGTGGTCCGGTGGTAGTAATAAAGTGTTCCACCCTGTGTTTAGCCATGGTCGCCGAAAATGTTGGGACCATGAGTGCTGGGAACTGAGTGAGGAGTGTGTGGAACTTACCACTTGCAGCTGTGACGTTTGCTTGTGCTGTTGGCGGGGCCACTCAAGCGCTTGGGAAACGTCAAGACTGGAGTTGGTAGCAGCTGCGGCCCTTGGAGAGGAGAACAAGCTGCTCTACTTGAGGGATGTGTGCTTGAGGAGGCATTTCCTTGTGGACACAGGCTCCCAGCTGAGTTTCATCACACCTTCCTCTGCGGACTGGCTGGCGCCTTCCAGTGGTCCCGGGTGTCAGCAGCGAATGGCTTGGCGATTAAGACCTTTGGTGAGAGGACTCTGCTTCTGTCTTTACACGGCCGTACATTCGAGAAAATGAGCTTATGTTTAAAGCTCCATCTGATTGGAATAGTAATTTAAGCTTAATATAATGAGGACTTGGAAGAAGATACTGCAACAGAATATTAGATAAAAACAAGAGGAATATGGCAAGTACTCAATGGGATCATTAGTAACCAATCAAAAAATGCCAGTTATCCAGAATATTGTAAATGACAAATATGGAGGATGTGGTCAGTGATTTCAATAAATTTTTTGTAATCGTTGGTCCTGAATTAGCAAAATATTGACACCAGAAACAAATTGTGGTTCTGTAAATGAAATGGTCTCAATTTCCTTTTCACTAGCTACACCCAAACACATTGTTTGGATTTGTATCTGAGTAAATTTAACAACCCCCCCCCCCCCCCCCCCCACACACACACACACACACACCTGGAATGAAATTGACATGACAATAGTGAAAAAACTAATTGAAATGACAAGTTACAGATGTGGGTGAGTGGTTTAACAATTCCTTCAAACTGGTAAATTTCCAGAAAAAAAAAAAAAAAAGCAAAAATACTATACAAAACCGGAGATTTCACAAATTACAGGCCAGTCTACTCTCACAATCCTCCAAAATACTTGGGGGGGGGGGGATCCTTCACTAAGACTGGATGATTTCATTGAGAAAAAAAAAAAAAAAAAAAAAAAAAAAAAAAAAAAACCACACACCTTACAGCCAGTATGGTTTTAGAGCAGAAATCTCTTTGGCACTGATTGAACTTATTGAAGAAATTACTAGTTGTAATAAAAAGTTTGCCGTCGGAGGAGTATTTTAAGATTTAAAGAAAGCTTTTGACACCATCGAGCACAGAATTTTACTGAGGAAATTGGAAAGGTATGGGATAAGAGGGGTCAGACTGAGTTGGGTGGAAAGTTATTTAAGTAAGACAATTTATACAAATTGGTGAGCACAAATCACCCTTCATGAACATCTCTTGTGGTCTGCCCCAGGGGTCAGTTTTGGGACTGAAACTCAAATGACATGCCTAGTATCAAAAATTCTGAAATTTTTTGTGGATGACAAATATCCTTTGCACTGGTGAGAGTTTGCAGGTTTTAGAGGTGATCACAACTGAAAAGGTTAACGCAGTGGTTCAACAAAAATTAAAAAAAAAATCATGTTGCTTGGAAATTATAAAATAAATCACGAAATAATGGTAACGATAGAGGATACCAGAATAGAAACAGTACAGGAAAATAAGTTTTTGGGGTGACGCTAGACCAAATCTGCTGGAAACCTCACATCAGTCACATCCGGGCCAAGATGGCAAAATGTATAGGGATACTGGGGGGGGGGGGGGGGGGGGGGGGGAAACAAAAAAAACAAAACATCTTGGACTATAAGTCATTGTTCTTCCTGTACAATTCACCGTTTCTATCATCTCTTAACTACTGTGTAGAGGTATGGGGAAACACCTACAAGACCAACCTACAGCCAATATGCACATTAAAAACAAGTTGGTATGGTCTCTGTATCCAACATTATCCTTATAGCTTTTTTGTAAAGTCACATGTTAAAGTTCATGGATTTAGCAAAGACAGCACATGTACGGGGCAATTAATCAACTCCAATATACTCTTCTCGTGCCACACGAGTAGGCTGCCCTTTGCAACAGTGGATCAATTTCTGCCCATTTCTGTTACCATCTAGCTCTCTTGCCAATCTATGATCCAGCGTTACTTTATTCCATCTGAACACAGATTGCCCAAATGTCTCCTGATTCAGCGGATGGAGCCACTGTTTCTGGCAGGAGGCAGTATAACCGGGACCAGATGCTAGCACTCAACCGGCCCATGATGCTAATGCGAAAGCTCGACATACCGGGAGAATTAAGACGAAAACGACGTGGGTGTCGAGCTGGAGTAAGATGGCGGGCAAGGAATATAAGGCACAGACCTGCCCTCCCATCTGTCATTATGGGGAATGTACTATCGATACTCAGATGACCTAGCGGCTATCTCCCGCTACGATAGCATATACCGGGAGTGTAGCCCGTTCCCATTCTCAGAGACGTGGCTAACAGGACTAGCAGCAGATGCCAACATTGAACTGGAGGGTTTCCCCACAATATGGGCAGACCGAACACCAGACAGTGGGAAGGCATGGGGCGGTGGGGGTGATGTACGTCAACAACTGGTGCAGACCGGGACATATCATGGTTAAGGAACAGCACTGTAGCAAAGACATTGAGTTGCTAGCTGTTGCATGCGGCCTACATATCGAGGGAATACTCCCACATTATCTGCATTGTTATTTATGCAAATCAGACGGCAAACGCTGGGACAGTGTGTGACGTCATCCACTCAGTAACTGGCAGGCTGCAGACAGAACACCCAGATGCTCTTCTCATCTCAGGCGACTTCAACCATGTTTCACTGTCTCCCATTCTACCCCCCCCCCCCATTTACCCAGTACGTCACATGCCACATTAGAGACAATAACACACTGGATTTATTCTATGCAAACACTAAGGATGCGTACACCTCATCACAACCCCCCCCCCCCCCCCCCCACTCAGGAGATCGGATCACAACTTTGTTCATCTCCTGCCGGTGTACAAACCTAGTGCACAGACGACCTCCGGTCATGCGCACAGTGAAGTTATGGTCTGAGGAGGCAATTGATGCTCTAAAGGACTGTTTTGAAACTACTGCCTGGGAGCAGCTCTGCGATACACATGGTGAGGACATCAATGGCCTCACTCACACCATTAGACTACATCAGCTTCTGTGTAGACAACACTGTACCCACCAAGACCATATGGTGTTGCTTGAACAACAAACCCTGGATCAACCCTGAGATAACACTTCTAAGAGAGAAGCGGATCTTCAGGTCGGGGAACAGGGAGATGCTGAAGTCTGTACAGAGGGAGCTGAAGAGGAGGATCAGAGAAGGCAAGGACAGCTTTGGGAAGGAGGACAAGCTGCAATAGAGTGACATCGGTGGGGTCTGGAGAAACCTTAAAGCCATCTCTGGGCTCCAGAATACTTCCTCCCAGGCCATGGGGGCAAGGAGTGGGTGAACAATCTGAACCTGTTTTAATGGGTTTGACCAACCCCTCCCCCCCCCCCCCCCCGACTGCACAACAACCACTGCTGCCTCTGATGACATCAAGTCCTGCTGTCCACACCCCACCAACAGCCCCCCCCCCCTCCACTCCCAACCTGACCCTGACTAAGACCCAGGTGAGGATGGAGCTGAGAAAGTTCAAGGCAAGGAAGGCGTCGGGACCAGATGGCATCAGCGCAAAGCTCCTCAAGTCCTGTGCAGATCAGCTATGTGGGATTGTGGAGCTCATCTTCAATCTGAGCCTGAAGCTGGGGAGGGTACCACAGTTGTGGAAACATCTTGTGTGGTACCTGTACCAGAGACCTGAACAGCTACAGACCACTGACCCTGATGTCCCACATGACCCTGGAGAGACTGCTCCTTGCTCGCCTCCGCCCCCTGGTCGGACCAGTGATGGATCCACTCCAGTTCACCTACCAGCATAGCATTGGGGTGGAAGATGCAGTGATCTTCCTCCTTCACAGTTCTGTCTCACTTGGAGAAGCCTGGGAATGCAGTGAGGATCATGTTCTTTGACTTCTCCAGTGCTTTCAACACCATCCAACTGATGATCCTGAAGGACAAGCTGCTGTACACAAGGGTGGATCAGCACCTGTCATGGATCCTGGACTACCTCACAAACCGGCCACAGTTTGTGAGAACCCGGGACTGTCCGACACGATCGGTAGCACAGGGGCCCCCCCAGGGAACGGTTTTGGCTCCCTTCCTGTTCACCCTTTATACTGCGGACTTCTCACGCAACACACTGCCATCTACAGAAGTTCTGACGACTCTGCAATCATCGGCCTCATCTCCAATGGAGATGAAGCTGAGTACAGAGGACTTAGGACTGGTGCCAGAGGAACTGCCTCCAGATCAATGCGAGGAAAACTAAGGAGCCGGTGGTGGACTGCTGCAGGCAAGGACAACCCCTCACAGCACCAGTAAACATACAGGGAACAGATATTGAGATGGTGACATCCTACAATTACCTGGGTGTTCATCTGAATAATAAACTAGACTGGTCACAATACAGACAACTACTACAAGAAGGGACAGCGCAGGCTGTTCCTACTGAGGCGGCTCAGGTCTTTTGGTGTACAAGGGGTGCTGCTGAAGACATTCTATGACACTGTGGTGGTATCAGCCACCACTTTTGGAGTGGTCTGCTGGGGCAGTGGCATTATAGCAGATGATAGGAAGAGACTGAACAAACTGATCAAGAAAGCTAGCTCTGTCCTGGGGCACTGCCCTGACTCAGTGGAGGAGATAGGAGAGAGAAGGATGGTGGCTAAACTGTCATCTCTGCTGGAGTCCGAGTCCCACCCTATGCAGGACATACTGAATGCACTGAGGAGTTCATTTAGCAGCAGACTACATCATCCTAGGTGTGCAACCGAGATGTTTTGCAGGTCCTTCCTACGGCTGTCAGACTGTATAACCTAAGCAGGGCTGCTCGCAGAGATGGGGGGGGGGGGGGGGGGAAGTGTGACGACCCAATAGTGCTGAATGCAAAAGACGCAATAGACTTACTGTCCTAGTTGTATATACTGGAGGGGACCATGGTGTATCGGTTGCTATGGAGGGTGACAATATGTATTGGTACATTCATACCATGTAGGATAACCAAGTAGACAGTTATGCTGTTTATTCCATCTCGCTACAATGCTCCGCACTTTGTATACATCAACTGCTCTTATTTATATCTTCCGTATCTTAATTATTGCTCTGAGTGTTGCCATCCCTGTGCTGTTGCAATCCTGGAATTTCCACATTGTGGGACTAAAAGGCTTATTTTATACAAAAATAAAAAACCCAAAAAACTACTTATAATTTGAAAGGAGACTTAAACTTTACAAAACCTAAGGTATGAACAACTAAGAAAAGTATGCATCTGTCTGTGGGGTGGATTTGTGGAACAGTCTGGAGCTGGAACTGAAACTATGTACAAACAGAAATCAGTTCATAAATGGGTATAAACATTTGCTGAAAGAATATGTTAGAGGGGTAGTATTTATATGCACCATTCACTATGCTCACTCCGGGACACTATGGAATGGTAGGTGGGACAGTTCTGTATCAGTTGGGGCTGGGTTTTGATGTACGACTTAGATGGACATCAATGCTGATATGTACAAAATAGTCAATTGTCTACTTGGTCTTAAATGAGGTAATTTGCATACATTTCACATGGGTTGTATTTATGGAAAAGTTGGAGTAAATAAGTTCACTTCT
Organism: Pholidichthys leucotaenia; assembly: GCA_020510985.1. Taxonomy (NCBI): domain Eukaryota; kingdom Metazoa; phylum Chordata; class Actinopteri; order Cichliformes; family Pholidichthyidae; genus Pholidichthys; species Pholidichthys leucotaenia. The sequence goes on along the minus strand of CM035839.1, from coordinate 447,932,683 downwards.
TCCTTCTCCCTTTCGAGCACTGTATACTGTCACTTATTGCACTTGTCATTGGTTTTGCATTTTCACTTTTGTTTGAAATAATGTTAGTCTCCCATCTCATATTGTGCAATAACCCATTTTGGTTTAAGTTTGTTCCCCCCCACTCAGAGTAGGACTGTCTGTTTTAACTGAGTCACTGTATAATTATAAGTTTAGGTTTTTGTAGTCATCATTTGAGGTGCATTTATTTAATTTGTGTGTTACAGTATGCACACACAATGCAGTAAGTGTGTGGGTGTTACGCGTTTTGCTTGGTGTTTGATTTAATGCATTCCATTTTGAATTCTCAATCATTTGGACCCCCTCGAAAACAAGATGTTACATCAAGGGGTTTATCCAAATGCATAAATTTCAACATTGGTCAAGGTGACCATTATCTGTAGTCCTATATGGGTGAGCAAAACATAACTGATATGCAAGTTTTGTCATGGCACCATGGCCAAGATTGACTTGCCATGGCACATTGGACACAATTTTCAACATTACACCCACCCTGCATGCTCCTATATAAATAGGCGTTAGATCACCACCTAGTGGTTACAGTAGATACTTGTAACTTCAAACTTTGTCCCATTTACAAAATTTCTACAATAATTTTATTACTACATTAGGTCCTCAAACTTAAAGCCACAATCAGCGGGCAGTAGGGGCACACTAATCAAAATTTCTGTGGGAATTTTCCATCCTCCTTTTGGCATGTGTCATGGTCTGCTCTGCTTGTTATTCCCAGCTATGGTACACCTGGCCTACATCTACCGCACTGCCCATATGAGCAGTGCTGAGATGACTCACAGCACGCACAAATACTATCCTTGTTGTTAACTTAATTGTTTCAATTTGGAGTGTCTCGTCACTGGGTCACTTAACCATGTCAGTACATCTCCGCCAGAACGACCCAGCTGACAGCGCTTTGGTGCGCTGGGTCAACATGGAGACCTAAATTGATCAATTAGCTTAACAGCAGTCCATATTAACCCAATTAGCTTGAGTCACTGACTGGTTAGACCAGCTAAGTAGCTCCCAGACCTTTCCTTCTCCCAGCAGCTCCTCAGCTCCCGCTAGCTCCCCAGATAACCAGTTCAGGCAGGGCCCTCCAGTTCCTACCCCCCCCCCCCCAAACCGCTTTAGCGGCAGATTAGGAGAAGCCAGAGGGTTTGTCATGCAGTGTGAAGTACTTTTTCAGTGGGTACCTGAAGACTTCTCTTCTGACCACAGAAAGATTGGCTATGCAATTAATCTGTTGGAGGGGAGATCACTACCATGGGCTTATGCCATTATGGCTAGGGCCAACTACTCGCAAATTTGACGAGTTCAACAAGGTGTTTGGTCACTCAGACCAAGACAGTGTGCTTACCTCAGTTACTGAACTTGAGACCGGGAACCAAGTCTGTGGCTGATTATGCTGTGGATTTCCAGGTGGTGGCTACTGAAGTGGGATGGGAAGATGCTTCTCTCTGCAGCATTTTCGTTAGGAACTTTAGCCCTAGTCTTCGGGATGAGCTAGCGACTCTAGAGAAGCTATCTAGGCTATCCAAGTTAATTTCGCTAGCCATTAGTCTAGATAATAGACTAAGGGAACGGGCAGCTGAACACAAGGCCTGTGTTCTGTCCTGTCCCCCCATCCCCCAGCTAGTCGAAGCAGATGACTGCCCCTCCCTGAGCCTGGTTCTGCTGGAGGTTTCTTCCTGTTAAAAGGGAGTTTCCACTGTTGCCCTGTGAGCAAGCACTAGGCATCGCCTGATTGCTGGGGTCTTTCTGCAACTGTGGGGTTCCCCCTACAGTTGCTGTGCTATGAGATGACTGTTGTGAAATGGTGCTATATAAATAAAGTTGAATTGGTCATTTGGGAGAACAGCTTTGCTATGCCCCACAAAACCTCACTATTGGTTCTGCCATCATCTGATGCCTCTAACCCCGGAACCCATGATGGTGGGACAGTCCAAGTTGTCCGCAGCAGAGAAACAGCGCCGCCACAAGTTGGGGTTGTCCCTCTTGTGGGAGCATGAGGTCTCGTCTTGCCAGCATTGGCCAAAAGGGGGAGTCCGTGCATCGCAGTAGGGGGGACTCCGACTCCTCAGCCAAGCTCCCCATCTAGTCTTCCTATCCAGTTCATACATAAACAGATTCCTACACAGGCATTTATAGACTGGGGCAGAGCAAAGATTTATGTCTAGGGACCTGGCAACCTGTTTGGGGCTTCACTGCATTCCCCTCAAGACTCTGCAATGGCCAATTGCTCTGTCCAAAGCTCCCATGGCCATACTGGTGCTTGCTCATAGGGGATTGCCCGATTGCTGGGTTTTTCTGAGACCTTTTTTCCTGCACTGTGGCGCCATGAGACTGCTTTTGTTGTGATGTGGCGCAGTATAAATAAAGCTGAATTGAGTAGTGTCCCAGCACGCTGGTCCTGTGTCATTGTATCTGAACCCATTGGGAGGAGCTACAGTTTTTTGTACTACTGATTTCAACGTCTGTCATCCTTGATTTTCCCTGGTTACGCCTCCATAACCCAACTATTGATTGGCGCTCAGGGAGTATCAGATCATGGAGTTCATTTTGCCTCAGTGCTTGCCTTCAGTCAGCAGCATGCTCACCGTCCCGCCTCCTGACCTGTCTAGAGTCCCTCCTGAATATCATGACCTTGGAGCTGTTATTTTTTTAGCAAGACCCAGGCCCCATCCCTTCCCCCCTGGCTGATTTTGCTAGAAATCAGTGCCTGGGAGCTTTGCCTCCATCTAGCCAGCTGTACAGCCTTTCGCCACCGGAGCGGGCAGCCATGGAGACCTACATCAAGGAATCCGAGTTCGGGCATCACCCACCCGTCCTCGGCTGTGGACTTTTTCCCCTTGTGGGAAAGAGACTGCTCAAGGCTGTGTACCGTATTTTTGGGACTAAGGCGCAATATCAATGAACGGTCTATTTTCATATATAAGGTGCACTGGATTATAAGGCGCATTAAAGTGAGGTAGTCTGATCCGAGTAGTTATTTTTGCGTGCATGGAAAGAAAATCCTATCTATAGTCATAGACGGCACAATTGTGAATGACCTGTTCCACGAGCAAATTTACTTTTTTGGGTCCGTGGCCGTTTGCCAATGGATTGTGGCTCGAAACTGCTCCCGTTCGCGATGTAGATAGTGGTGTAACTCACTACCAATTTAACTTTGAATGACCTGTTGACACCAATATCTAGTGGTTGGAGTTCTTTGGTTTATCCACTCGGAATGATGGCAAGCTCCGAATAGTTTGCTTCACTTGGGTTTTGAAGCATTGGTGAGATTGCCGCACATGGAGTCGCAGATCAATGGGGACAGATTCGTGGCAAAAGCCATCCAGCCATTATGTTGAATCACATTACTCTGCGAGGCTTCTGACTACTGTAATGCTCCGACAGTACATCAAGTGGTTTTGCTTCGTAGCTTACGAAAGTCTTACTAAAACATTTGACAGATTTTGAGTGCCGTGTACCACAAAACCGATTCGAGGTGAGTAAGCAAAACCAGAATTAATACATAAGGAGCACCAGATTATAAAGTGTACTGTTGATTTGAGAAAATTAAAGGATTTTAAGTGTGCCTTCTAGTCAAACACGCTATTGATTTCAGGGAGTTAAACAATATCACTATCAAGGATAAATACCCTCTCCCCTTGCTTAACTCTGCCTTCGACTCTCCAGGGGGCATCCTTCACTAAGCTGGATCTGTGCAACACCTACCATCTGGTGCGGATCCATGAAGGAGACTAATGAAAGACAGGTTTCGCACCCCCAGTGGTCATTTTGAGTATCGGGTAATGCTTTTCGGTTTAACCAGTGTGCCTGCTGTGTTCCAGCGGCTGATCAATGATATTCTGAGAGACTTCGTCTACTTGGATGATATCCTGATCTTCTCCCAATCTCTAGAGGAACACCGGGTGCATGTCAGATGGGTGCTGCAGCAGTTATTGGAGAACCAACTGTTTGTCAAGGAGGAGAAATGTGAGTTTCACGCCCCCAAGAATTCCTTTTTGGTTTCATCATTTCACATAATGAGATTCTCCCAGATCTGGGAGAGATTAAAGCAGTGGTGGAGTGGCCAGTACTGTCCTACAGGAAACAGCTCCAGCTGTTTGCCAACTTCTACCGCCGGTTCATCAGGAAATACAGCAGTCTGTCAATGTGAGGTGCATCAGGGGAAGGGCCAAAGGCACCCTTCCTGTGGACTGAGGAGGCGGCTATGGCATTTGTGAAACTTAAGGGGCAGTTCGCCGAGTATCCCATCCTGGTGCAGGTGGATCCCAATCTGCAGTGTCTGGTGGAGGTGGATGCCTCGGATTCTGGAGTTGGGGCCGTCCTGTCTCAGCGTTCCCGGGTGGATGGCAAGGTCTGACTATGTGCCTTCTCCTGGTGGAGCGCAATTTTATGGCATCGGGATAGGGAGCTCCTGGCTGTTAAGCTGGCCCTGGAGGAGTGGCGCCACTGGCTGGAGGGGTCCTCAGAGCCGTTCGTGGTTTGGACGGACCATAGGTACTTTGAGTACTGTCGGATGGCCAAGCACTTGAATGCCCACCAGGCCCACTGGTCCTTGTTTTTTTTGGTTGATTTGACTTTACCATCACATACTGTCCTGGGTCCAAAAACATGCTTTCTTGTGGGGGTTTAAGGAGACGGTCAGGAGGGCCCAAGAGATGGAAATGAACCCGGGCGGGGGGCCAGCAGGTAAGATGTTTGACGTCACCTCGGACGGCCGATGGGACATTCACTGGACCCACTCCTCGAAGTTTGCCTGCCACCCAGGAAGACAGCTTTTGCAACATTTGTTTTGGTGGCTCTCTGCAAGAGGATGTCGGGGAGTATGTCTGTGCTTGTCCCCAGTGTGCCACTGGAGTTCCCATTGTCCCCGCCAGCTGGGTTGCTCCACTCCCTCCCAGTTACTGGCAGGCCCTGGTACCATGTGGTGTTGGACTTTGTCCCCGGCCTCCCCCTTCCAACAACCACATCGTGGTACTCCCTTAATGGACAGGTTCTCCAAGGAGGCCCATTTTGTTCCCTTTCTGGGTCTGCCTATGGTGAAGGAGACAGCTGACTTGTTGGTCCAACACGTGGTGAAGCTGCACGGGATTCCCTTGGACAGTTTAAGGGGGGGGTCCTCAATTTACTGCTTAAGTTTGGAGGTCATTTGCAACGCCCTTGGGGCCACTGTGAGCCCATCATCCGGACACCACCTGCTGTCTAATGGTCAGTGTGAATGGGTCAACCAGGAATTAGGGGCGGCATGTGGCTTCGACCAACTCAGCCTCCTGGAGCTCATACCTGCCCTGGATTGAGTATGCCCACAACTTGATGTCTGTCATAGGCATGTCCCCTTTTCAGGCTTCTCTTGGGTATTCTCCATTTCCCAAGGAAGACATTGCTGTACCATCTGTCCGGGCACATCTAAAATGCTATCAACTGGAGGGCAACCCAGACAGCGCTGCTCCACACAGTTGAATGCAATGCTTCAGTGGCCAACTGCCACAGGAGTCCAGCGCAGTTATACTAGGTGGGTCGGCAGGTTTGGCTTGACTAAGAACATTAACTTAAAGGCTGAGCACAGGAAGATGAAGTGCTTTATTGGGCCTTTTGCCATCTCCTGCATGATCAACCCGGTGTCTGACCATTTCCCCCCCCTGCATATGCCTCACTTTGTGGGTCTCAAGTTAAGCCTGCATCTTCCAGCCCCCTGTGTCCTCAGGTTTCCACCCCCTCCGAGGATGATTGACGGCAGCCCAGCGTGGGGAGTGACTGCTATCCTGGACGTCCACCGCCTGGGGCTGCGGTCTACAATATCTGGTGGACTGGGAGGGCTATGGCCTGGAGGCCAGGTCCTGGGTGTGTCCTGCCTGGGTGTTGGCTAAAGATCTCATTGGAGTTCCATCGGCTGCATCCAGGTAGGCTTGAATGACTGCCAAGAGGGGGTGGTGTACTGTCATGGTCTGCTTGTTATTCCCAGCTGCAGACACACCTGGCCTATATCTACCGCGCTGCCTGTACGAGCAGTGCGGAGATGTTTCAGTGCTCCTGACTAGCTTCATTGCCAGTCTCCATCTGAGGTCTCAGCCAAAGCCTGCCTCCATTGTTGCCGGAGTATTCCTCCAGCTCCCCATGTAAGCTCAAATTCCTACTCACCTTTTCCCAGTCCCCTGTGCACAGGTGGAGTCTGTGGCATCTCTCTCTCTCTCTCTCTCATCTCCTTGATGAGAGATTCTTCCTGTACACCCTCCACACCAACTCTCCCCAGACAGACTCCTGCCAGGGTTGCACTGCCGACAGAAAAGCACCGCCTTCCTGGCTCAGCAGTCATGCTGAATTGGAGCCACCACCGTCTGCTCCCATAGTAAGCTACAGCATAACAGTTTACCTCCAGCCATGACTTCCATTAACCCCCCCCCCCCCCCCGTGTTCCTAGGGTTGCCAGGCTGTATGGTGTCTTGCTCTGTTCCAGCATACACGTACAATTAAGTTTAACGAGTGTCAATTTGGAGTCCATGTCTCACTGGGTCACTCAACCATGTCAACATGAGCCTGTTTTTGCCCTCACCTCTTTGTATACTGGTTTCATCTATGTTAGCATTACCATCTTTTGGTCTTTCGTTTGTTTTTGCCTTGGTCTGATTTTTTTGTTTCAGTCTCATCTTTGTATAGTTCATATTCATTATCCTTTTGCCTTCCTCCCCTGTATTTTTAGTTTGACAGTACCATGCATTTACTTCTGGCATTTCAAGTTTTGTTTGTGGGCTGTCACTAGTTTATTCCTTTTGCTCTTGCACCCACACCTGTAATCATTTTGTAATTATTCCTTTGCTCCATTTAAGACCTGCTGCATTGCTACTTGGGCGGAGCCATTCTCAGTGTACTGATGGGAGTTCCCCCATCTCCTCCTGCCCCCCCTTCCTGATGTGAGCCCCACATCCAAGTAACCTTGTTCTGGCATTTCCACATACCTTTGCCTCCATGCAATTCAGCCTTTTCAACTCCGCTTGTAAGTTTGTTATATTTTGTGTTTATTGAACTTTGCAAACTCACAGCTAGAGTTTGGGTCTTCTTCCTGCCCCGAGGGGCCAGTTTATGACATGGCCATACCACAACTAAAAAGGTCTCAACTTCTATTCCCTTGAGCATCAATTACAGCTTGACAATGATGTCTCATGCTGTTCACAAGTTGACTTACTGTCTGCTGAAGCATGGTATTCCATTCTTCTTGAACAGTGGCCCTCAGATCAGTGAGGTTGTGGGGTGCAGGGTTATAAGCCTGCACCCCATAGGTTTTCTATGGGATCCAGGTCTGGAGAAAGTGTAGGCCACTCCATTTGAGGTACCCCCCCGCCCATACGACCTTGATTAGCTGGAGCCAACTGCTTTGTCAGTGACCATGTACAGGAACACAGTAACACTACTCTGTACCAGATTATAGCATTTAATTTTCATCTATAGTCCCTGAGACAGGAAGATAGTAAAACATAGCACGTACAGAAAGAAATTAGAGGCTCTGCAACCTTTAAGATTCGGGAGGCTGAAGACCACCTCAATACTATCAGTTGAGTGAACATCCCCTGAGGTCTCCAACTCCTAAGTCTCTTGTTCATGATCCATTATCGATATCTCAGACTTGGCTTGGGTAAGATGACCATGTGTTGGTTTGAATGAATCAACTCCCTCTGGGTATTCAAACTGTCATAACCCCGGAGGTTCTGGTTGTGGCAACCCCCCCCCCCCACCCCCCAATTCTAAATTACTAGTTAATGTTAAGCAAAAATTATGTTTTAATTCCTTTGAAGGTTTGGTCCTTCGTGAGGGGCATGTTGGCACTCTTTGCTTGAACACAATTTTTTGCCATAGTTCATTGTCCTCCCTTGGCCTATTCAGAGTGTCTATCCAAATTTTTAGCCGATTTAGTGCTGAAATCTGATACAATTATTGTAGGGGACTTTAATATACATTATGTCTAGAGCAACTGTCTTAAGGCATTCAGTTAAATTTTAGACTCAATAGGGTTTTCCCAGAAAGTAAAAAAAAAAAAAAAGTCATCATCATTTCCACCATACATTGGACCTTGTTTTGACTTATCTAGAAAATCTGGTAGTGTCTCCTCATAATCCTGTACTGCCTGACCATTGTCCATTAGTTTCACTGTTTCCTAAAGAAAATTACTACAGCAGATGTCTGATGGTGTTACCAGATTTTTGCAGAATGTCCCTTCTATACCATGGGTCAACACAACAGAAATTAAAGCTGGAGAGTCTGCTCCATTTATAATTGATAGCATGGTTGATAGTGTTACAGCCTCTCTGCAGTGGACTCTAGAATAACCAAGTTTCTCTTCAACACTAGCCAGGCTTACAAAGAGTCAGGACTCAGTCAATCCTTGCATCCCCTCTGAGCTTTCTAGGCAGGACTTTCTGAACTTTTGCAATCTTAAAATTTTATCCATTAGATATGAATCAGATTCTTCCTACTGTAAACTCAAGTAAATCAACTACTACAACTCCCTCAATTGATATCTGCTTAGATCAGTTCACTCCAGTTGACCTCAGAATTGGATAAAATAATTTCCTCATCCAAGCCTTCATCTTTCCTTTTGGACCCTATTCTTCCAGGTCATTTAAAATCTTCCCAATTATTGGTAGCCATATTCTCACAATTCTTTAACTCTGGGTTATGTACCACTGGCTTTTAAAACTGCTGTAATCAAACCTTTACTCAAAAAAAAAAAAAACCCACCACACACACACACACACACACACACACACACACACCTGATCAGAATAAACTTTGCCAAGCATGTAAAAAAAACACGAGGAACTTGACATCGGTGCGCATGTGCGTGACACAACGACACGGCAGCCATAATAGGCACCTCAAACAGAGAGATAAGAAAGGGAGGGGAGGGAATGACAAGGGGAGGAGAGAAAAAAAAACAGTTATCAGAATACAGCTTATATTTAAGCAGATTATGATTATAATGAAAAAAAATCTCTCAATAGCACAGAGCAACAATCAACCACAAAAAACCAAAAGTCAGAGAGAATCAGTGAATGGATGGGTGTAATTCAGTATTATGAATCAGTGTGTTCGTGTATGTTGAATGCAGGTGGGTGTTTCAGTCACTGGAGGCAGCAAAATCTCTCCCAGCCGAGATGTTATGTCTTAGTGTCTGAAACTCGGAAGCATGTCCTTGAGACATGGCAGATGGAAATTTCCTGAGCCAGTCACATGTCAATGAGAGTTCAGATGCAGTCCCAGTATGTTTATGAAAGAGAAGCACAATCTTCTGTTTTGTCTTTATCCAGGAGGAAAATAAACAGGGCGAATTCAAGGTCTGAGACACAGATCACTCAGAGCATAGAATTTTACATCTCCAGCAGTTTCCCTTCTAGAACATGGGTAAACATGTCCGGTAGAGTCCATCCTTCTACAATGCATGCAGATGGTCATTTCCATGTTATCATTGCCGATAGTGCACTCCCCGTCTAGTCGAATTGTTGAGAAGCAGCTATGCCGGGATCGCTTTTAATTAGCTCTTCCAGTTAATTTTTCGATACACCAGGAAAAACTCCAGAGCCAATCAGCAGAAAATCCTGTGATCCTAGCCAAACCAGGTAGATGTTTCCACATCCTCAGTCGAATCATGCAGACACATGCATTCCAATCCATGGGTCTCTCCATAGGGGCTCCCCCTGGCCCGAATTTATATAAAATGTTGTTAATCTTAAAGCCGCTCAAATCCATTCTTTTTGTTTGGTTCAAGATTCAGCCAGAAGACAGCAAGCTGGGATTCTCAGTTAGGGAGGGAAGGAGGGTAAAAGGGAGCAAAGAAAAAGGTGTTTGTTCTCTCTGAAGGGCAGAAGCAGAATTACTTACTTGAACTGATGCTCAATCGAGAAGTTTTGGCCAACTATTGACCAATCTAATTTGCCTTCTCATTTCAAAAATCTTGGAAAGAGTTGTTGCTGTGCAATTTGACCATTTGCAGGGAGTTTGTTTGTGTGAGGCGTTTCAATCTGGGTTTAGAGTTCACAGCACTGAAACCGCCTTAGTGAAGGTCACCAATGGCCTCCTGATCACATCTGATCATGGACTTCTGTTCTTGTAGATCTCAATGCGGCCTTTGACACCATCATGCCATTCTACTTGATCGATTAGAACACCATGTTGGACTAAATTGAACTCTGTTGCAATGGTTTAGATCTTATTTGTCTAAGATTTCAGTATGTTTACATCAATGATCAATTTTCTTCCAACTCTAAGCTCAGTCACGGAGTTCCACAGGGATCTGTTATCCCTGCTCTAGTTTATGCTTCCGTTAGGCAATATCATCAGAAAGCACTATACATTTTCACTGTTACGCAGACGACAACTACCCATCAATGAAGCCCAATGATAGTAATCAATTAGCCAAGTAAGATGCCCGTCTTAAGGACAAAGCTTGGATGACTTGTAATTTTCGACAACTCAGATAAGAGAAGTCATTCTTGTTGGCACAAAACATCTTAGAAATTCCTTCTCAAATCATGCCTTTAAGTTAGGTGCTGCTATTCACTTTGAATAGTTCTGTGAGGAACCTTGGAGTCATTTGTGATCAAGATTTGTCCTTTAATTCACATTAAAAATTTGTTTCCAAGACTGCCTTCTATCTGTGCAATATTGCCAAGATTATGAGCATCTTGTCTCTGATGCTGAGAAACTGATTCACGCTTTTGTCAGCTCTCGATTAGATTGTAATTCGTTATTATCTGGTTGTCCCAAAGTACACACACACACACACACACACACACACACACCTCTTCAGTTGATTCAAAATGCTGCTGGAGTTGTAACTGGTTCTAGAAAATGATCTCCCTGGTTCTGTCCTCCCTCCACTGGCTTCCCATAGAATTAAATTTAAAATCCTTCTTACTTTCAAAGCTCTTAATAATCAGGCCTCCTATATATAAGATCTGATATTACCTTAGCATCTTAGAGCATTAAGCTCCTCTCTGGAACTGGTTACCACTCTGGGTCCGGGAGTCAGACTGTCTCCGAGTTTAAGAACGAGCGAGCGAGTGAGTGAACCCCACTTTTGTTCTGTTATTTGATCCATATTGCTGGTTGACCTCCAATAAGGTACTTGGCATCTCACCGTTATGTTCTTTGTCCATCTTCTATCCCCTCAACCCTAGCCAGTCGCAGCAGATGACTACCCCTCCCTGACCCTGGTTCTGCTAGAGGCTTCTTCCTGCTAAATGGGAGTTTCCACTCTCCATTGTTGCTAAGTGCTTGCTCACAGGGGATCATCTGATTGCTGGATTTTTGAGATTGTGGGGTTTTTTCCCCTCCATTGTGGCACCATGAAACTGCTTCTGTTGTGATGTGGCGCTGTATAAAATTGTTTATACAGGGATTCAAGGGTTTCACAGTCATACTATTGGCTTGTGACCAGCCAAAGCAGCAATAGGAGAAATGTGTCAAAAATCACAGCATTCAGAAACATTTGATCCTTTTAGTGTGAGTTTGATGCATCGTAAGTTTGCAAGGTTATATTTCAGAGTGCAGTGCATCCATTTTATGTGCCTTTTAATCTGAGCGCAGGATCTAATGTGACACCCAAATACTTAAACTGTTACATTTTTTGTATTTGCGCCATTCAGTTAGTGCATATGATTTTGTTTGCTGGTAAAGTACATGGTAGCCATTTTCCCCAGGGTGAGGCATGATTAAGCCATTTTCATTGCCATCATTAACTTGTCAGCATCCTTCCCCATGTGTGTAGAGGACTGTCATTTTCATATACTGATAGCAAATTATACAAAGAAAACTGCAGTGGGCCTAAAATTGAGCCTTGTGGCATTCAGCCAGCTCTGCAGGGCAATTTTCATAATGAAGTGGTCATCAGTGTGGGATGTGGCCAAAGGATGTGACATATGCCTTTCCGTGACTGTCACTGCATCTGTTGCAACCTGCTGATGACAGTCTAAGCTCAGTGGTCACTCTCCTCTACGAACATCCTGTTTGATGCCTTGCAATGGCAAGGTACTGTTGAACAATTGTGAGGTGTTGTCTTTGTCTTATGATTTCAAAATGTGAACAGCATGAAGAGGAAATGCCTACACCAAGTGAGGGCTTGTTATGTCGGTCATATCACGTGACTTGATGACTCAAGGTTTGAGGGAATTAGTTTTGTTTGTATCAAACCCAGGATACCCTGACCAACAGTGATCTGTGTAGAGTTTGCATGTTCTCCCTGTGTCTGCGTGGGTTTACTCTAGGATTTCTCCAGTTTTCCTCCCACATGGGGGGGGGGGGGGAGACACACGTGTTGGTTAATTGGCATCAAACTGGGGATTTTAAACCATCCTTAGGTATGACTACAAGAGTGAATGGTAGTTTGTCTCTGTGTTGGCCCTGCAATGGACTGATCTGTCCAGGGTGTGCCCTGCCTCTTGCCCAAAAATGTTGAGGCTCCAGCCCCCCCATGGCCAAAAAAGGATTAAGTAGAAGAAGATGGATGCATCAATTGCTCCAGCCATCCAATTCTGAAGAGCCCTCAAATGGCCAGATGCTGCTTAAAAAAATAAAATTGAGTTCAGGTTTTCCACTCAGATGTAGTTCTGACAGTCACCAGAAGACTGTTTCATTACACTGTTGCTCATGAGCCAAATGTCTTAAAGTTACTCAGTTTCAATATCACTACCTGTTAGAACAGCAAGTTACGCAAATAGTACTGAAACATTGAACAGTTGGAAATGTGCATTCAAGAGGTGAGAGAAGATCAAATTAAGTTCACCCGTCAAAGGTTAGTGCATTTTAGGTGCGTCCTGAAGTTTCACCCAAAAGCCAAATATCCCCAACTTTGAGTGTATTGTAGAGGTTTTGTTCACTGAAAGTTGTTTAACAGTTTTTCCAGCAATGACAGAATTCTGAAAGATGCTTATCACTTGACAGATTACACAGAGGTTGATCTAGTTAAAGTCAATTGAAATTGATAGAATTTTTACAAGCCTGTCTGAGAAAATGACAAGTGTAGTGGAGCTTCTGATAGAACAATAACTTTAGTCTTCTACTCAGATGCAGTTTTGACATTTAGCCAACAGATGGCATTTTCTATTAAATGCTTCATAACACCGGGTCAGTCATGAAGCAATTGTCTTAAAGTTATTCATTTCATAAGACTTAATTTTCACCATCATTAGGAGGAATTAGAAACTGAAAACTAACCAAAACAAGATTCTAGAAGGTGGCTGAGCTAAACCAGCCACCCACTAAAGCTATGAAAATGACAAAAGAATTTAAAGAGTCAAGTCCAAAAGGAACCATAACAAACTTTGGGAACCCCAGTAACAAGAAAGCAACTGGTGGTGTTGCCTCTCTGATCATCAAATGTCTACTGAGACCAACTGGCTCCTTATGTATCCTCAGCAGACTGATTGTTCCCAGGTGTGAGATGGGCACAAGTGTAATGCATTGCTCCTGATTAAATGAGTGGCTGAAGTCAGGTCTCAAGACTCCACATAGATCATAACACAGTAAAAGTTTAACCAACATCCAGATTGAGTGTTGCAAATTTAAAAAAAAAAAATAAAATGAAAATTTACAGCAATAAACTGCAAATTTATATGAAAAAAAATCTAAAAAATTTTGAAAAAAGTGGCAAATCTAACAGAAGAAAATTTGAAAATTTACAGGAAAAAATCCAAATTTACAAGAAAAAAATGTACATTAAAACATGTCACAAATTTATGAGAAATAAGTTACAAGTTTTCAAGGAAAAAAGTTAAAAAAAATCAGAAAAAAGTTGCAACTGCAAGAAAAAAAGCAAATTTATGTAAAAACAGAAATTGCTGACGAAAAACATCACAAATTAACGAGGAAAAAATGGAAATTTTATCAGGAAAAAAGTCACAAATTTATGAGAAAAAGTTATAGATTTTTGAAAAAAAAAACCATTTCAAATCTGAGAAAAAAGAAAATTTACAAGAAAAAATTACAAATTTACTATAAAAAAAATTAGCAAATTTATGAGGAAAAATTGCATAATTTTTTAAAAAAACTGAATTTTTGAGGAAAAAATTGACACATTTTTGAGAAAAAAAATCACAGATTTGAGAAAAAGTCACAAATTTATGAGAACAAAAGTTGCGAAGTTGAAAAAAAAGCCTTTAATTCTTTATTTTTTTTTTAAAGTTGATAATTTTAGGAAAAAAACTTTGAAAAAAAATCAGATTATTTATTGACGATTTGTTTTAGTAGTTGATGCACATTCAACAATGTCATGTCAAAATCATGAACATTTTTCCATTTTAAAACATAAAAAATACAAACACAATCAAAGCATACTCAATGCACATGTCCATGCCAAATGAGAGTACACACAGAATGGCAAATACACGAGATTTATCACAAAAATAATCACTGTGTACAAATGAAAAAGTCATAAACCCTAAAAGTACCACTATTCAAATGGTTAAATTATGGAGGGTGAAATCAGATGAGACAGTGAGCTGGACGACACACAAACTTTATTCAATTGTCCATCACAGAAAACAGAATATCATGTCCCTGCATCTGTGGGCGCTCACGTTTATACCTCTTTATTCCCGCTTTGCAGACCTGGGGATAAAAGACATTACACACAGTAAACAAAGCATGTCTGGCACATCAACATACAGAACACAGAGTGCTACTTATTATCTATCGCCTATCACTCCCCTGTGAACTCCGCTGCAGGGGTTGACGGCTCCCTTTAGTTACATCTAAAACCCTTCTGTCCTTTTATCCATCTCTCCCGTGACTCCCGGCTCTGGGTGGTGAACTCCCTACTCTGTGCCCCCCCCCCCCAACAAAATATCATTTATATGTTAAATGTGTTTCCACTGCATTATTCATTAGAAAAAGATGTATAAAATAAGTGATGAGAAGAGGAAAAGAGTAAATTTAAAAATAGCATAAATAAATTACAATTAAAATTAAAAAAAAATAAACATAAAAATAAATATTGAGTGATAAAATCTGAGTAAAGAATAAAACTACAGTATAAAAAAGATGTAATGAAAACTGATCGAGGTAAGCATCAACATCCATCTCCCCCACCCCCCTAACCATTTCTCTTTTATGGGTCTCATGTTCCTTTTATACATATACTGTATTCAAGCCTGCATTTATTCTGCATACAAACACCTTTGGTTGTGCCCTTACTAGGCTATGTTTACACTGCAGGTTTCATATGCTCAATTCCAATTTTTTTGCACGTGACCCATATCTGATTTTTTAATGACTGTCTGAACAACACACATCTGATCTTTTCACACCAGACCCAGACCACTTTCATATGTGGTCCTAATTCTGATAGATATCTGATATTTTCCAAAGCAACCTCAGTCTGAACGGTCATGTTGCATTTCATCTGACTTTTTCCTCACTGAAGTGAGACAGACGTTACAATTCTGTGGTGGAGGATGCAGCAAGCATGGCTGATACAGCTGATTTGTGCTCTCTTTTTAATGTATCTTCTTCCCTTACCTTCTTCAATTAGTCAAGTTAGAAGTCTGTCTTAAGGAAATCAAAGCTTGGATGACTTGTAATTTCCTGCTATTAAATTCAGATAAGACTGAAGTCATTCTTGTTGGTCCAAAAAACCTTAGAAATACCTTTCCAAATCAAACTTTTAGTTTGGATGCGGTTACTCTTTCTCTTAATAGCTCTGCAAGGAACCTTGGAGTTATTTTTGATCAAGATCTGTTTTTCAATTCACATATTAAATTTGTTTCAAAGACTGCCTTCTATCATTTGTGTAATATTGCCAAGATCAGGAGCATCTTGTCTCAGAGTGATGCTGAGAAACTGATCCACACTTTTGTTAGCTCTAGATTATCCATCCATCCATCTTCTACCGCTTTTCCGGAGGTCCGGGTCGCGGAGGCAGCAGTTCAAGCAGAGAAGCCCAGACTTCCCTCTCCCCAGCCACCTGCTCCAGCTCTTCAGAGGGGATACCAAGGCGTTCCCAGACCAGCTGGGAGACATAGTCTCTCCACCGAGTCCTGGGTCTGCCCCGGGGTCTCCTCCCAGTGGGACGTACCTGAAACACCTCAAGTGGGAGGCGTCCAGGAGGCATCCTAATCAGATGCCCATATCACCTCAGCTGACTCCTTTCAATGTGGAGGAGCAGCGGTTCTACTCTGAGCCTCTCCCGGATGACTGAGCCCTCACCCTCTCTCTGAGGGTGAGTCCAGCAATCCTACAGAGAGAGCTCATTTCCGCCGCTTGTATCCGCGATCTCGTTCTTTCGGTCATTACCCAAAGCTCGTGACCATAGGTGAGAGTAGGAACGTAGATTGACTGGTAAATCGACAGCTTTGCCTTAGAACTAAGCTCCCTCTTCACCACAACAGACCGGTACAACGTCCGCATCACTGCAGATGCTGCTCCGATCCATCTGTCGATCTCTCGCTCCATTTTCCCCTCACTCGTGAACAAGACCCCAAGATACTTAAACTCCTCCACTTGGGGCAGGAGCCTGTCCCCAACCCGGAGAGGACAATCCACCTTTTTCCGGTTGAGGACCATGGGCTCGGACCTGGAGGTGCTGATTCTCATCCCAGATCGCTTCACACTCAGCTGAAAACCGTCCCAGCAAGAGCTGTACGTCATTGCTGGATGAAGCCAACAGGACAACATCATGGGGGGTGACATCAACATCAGCTCTAGATTAAATTGTTGTAATTCTTTATTATCAGGTTGTCCTAAAACATCTCTAAAAAGTCTTCAGTTGATCCAAAATGCTGTTGCAAGAGTTTTAACAGGTACTAGAAAGCGAGATCATATCTCTCCGGTTCTGGCCTCCCTTCATTGGCTTCCCATAGAGTTTAGAATTAAGTTTAAAATCCTTCTTCTCACTTTTAAAGCTCTAAACAATCAGGCTCCTTTTTATTTAAAAGATCTGATATTACCCTATTATCCTAACAGAGCACTACGCTCCCAAAATGCTGGATTACTTGTAATACCTAGAATCTCCAAAAGTACAATGGGGGGCAGAGCGTTCAGTTATCAAGCTCCTCTCTTGTGGAACCAGCTACCAATCTGGATTCAGGAGTCAGTCAGTCTGTTTGTTCTCTACATGTCTGTTCTTTTCATCTTCTTTATCCCCTCACCCCCCAGCCAGTCGCAGCAGATGACTGCCCCTCCCTGAGCCTGGTTCTGCTGGAGGTTTCTTCCTGTTAAAAGGGAGTTTTTCCTCTCCGCCATCGCCAAGCGCTTGCTCATAGGGGATCGCCTGATTGCTGGGGTCTTTCTGCAATTGTGTTTTCCCTACAGTTGAAAGTGCTATGAGATGACTGTTGTTGTGAAATGGCACTGTATAAATAAAGTTGAATTGAATTTCCTTTATCCACTAGATTGTAACTTTGTTGGCTCTGACTGCACAACAGCTTCAAAATTTCGGGGGCTGAAACCGTCAGGGCTGAAACTGTCAGACAAGCAGGCACACAGTAACAGCACGTTTACTGGATGCTGCAATTTCCTTTTTCCCTGTAAACAGCACACCGTGAGTCCCAGCTACTGTAATATCTAAAATGTGAAGTTAATACCAACATGACTGTGGAGCAGAATGGCCAAAGACGGGGATATGAAAAAACACTGTCCAGGAGAGTGGAGTCTGTGGCGGTTTCTTCCTGTGCAGGACCAGTGTTGCCAGGTTTCACAAGAGAAACAAGCAACCAGCTCTATGGAAACAAGCCCCAAAAAAGCCAAACAAGAAACCTCCCACACTGTGAAAAAGAGAGGGTGCTTGATAACATAAATTTGATGTATATATTTATTTTTGTTTGCAGTGAATTGACTGTAAACACACTCGGCACTGAATAATGGAATTTTATGAACGCTAACTAAAGGAAAATATATATGCATTCTGCATAAGCAACAGCAAGTTTATAGCAAACACAGTCAACAAAAACTTTGAATAAATAAATTTTTTAAACTCTGATCGAAAGAAAACACATGTACATTCTGCATAAGTAACAGCACTAAACACAATTACAGTTTAGTGATGTGGGATGATGAGAGTTGTTGTCCACTAGTTGTTTAAACAAAAACTAAATATTACTACAGTGGTGTGAGAAAGTGTTTGCCCCCTTTCTGATTTCTCATTTTTGTATGTTTGTCACACTTCAATGTTTCAGATCAAACAAATTTAAACATCAGACAAAGATAACACAAATAAACACAAAATGCAGTTTTTAAATTAAAGTGTTTATTATTAAGGGGAAAAAAAATCCAAACCTTCATGGCCCTGTGTGAAAAGGTGATTGCCCCTTAAACCTAATAAGTGGTTGGGCCACCCTTAGCAGCAACAACTGCAATCAAGCGTTTGCGGTAACAAGCAGTGTGTCTTTTACAGTGCTGTAGAGGAATTTTGGCCCACTCATTTTTGCAGAATTGTTGTAATTCGCTCACATTATATATATTTATAGTAATATGTACATATGTATATTAGCTGCTCTTGCTTTTTTTTTTCTTGCCTTCTGATTGTTGCTCTGAGTGTTGCTATCCCTCTGCTGTTGCAATCCTGGAATTTCCCCATTGTGGGACTAATAAAGGCTTATCTTATCTTATCTTATCTTATCTTACATTGGAGGGTTTACAAGCATGAACTGCCTTGTTAAGGTGATACCACAGCATCTCAATTGGATTCAAGTCAGGACTTTGACTAGGCCACTCCAAAGTCTTCATTTTGTTTTTCTTAACCCATTCAGAGATGGACTTGCTGGTGTGTTTTGGATCATTGTCATGCTGCAGAACCCAAGTGCGCTTCAGCTTGAGATCACGAACAGATGGACAGACATTCTCCTTCAGGATTTTTTGATAGACAGCAGAATTCATGGTTTCATTTACCACAGCAAGTCTGCCAGGTCCTGAAGCAGCAAAACAGCCGCAGACCATCACACTACCACCACCATATTTTACTGTTGGTTTGATGTTCCTTTTCTGAAATGCTGTGTTACTTTTACACCAGATGTAATGGGACACACACCTTCCCAAAAGTTCAACTTTTGTCTCATCAGTCCACAGGGTATTTTACCAAAAGTGTTGGGGATCATCAAGATGTTTTCTGGCAAAACTGAGACGAGTGTTGATGATCTTTTTGCTCAGCAGTGGTCTTCATCTTGGAATTCATTTTTGGCCATTTTTGCCCAGTCTCTTTCTTATGGTGGAGTCATGAACGCTGACCTTAACTGAGGCAAGTGAGGTCTGCAGTTCTTTGGACGTTATTGTGGGGTCTTTTGTGACCTCTTGGATGAGTTGTTGCTGCGCTCTTGGAGTAATTTTAGTTGGCTGGCCACTCCTGGGAAGGTTCACCACTGTTCCATGTTTTCGCCATTTGTGGATAATGGCTCTCACTGTGATTCGCTGGAGTGCCAAAGCTTTAGAAATGGCTTTATAACCTCAATAAGCCATGTTTGCATCTCGCGCCTCGTGCAAAGCATCATGGGATCGCCGATACCAAACAAACCACCAAAAATGGTGGCGGTTGATCTAAATTTGAATGAAAAATGTTCTATCGATACATTTAAGTTATGGAAAGTGGCTGATCTACGAGCATATTGTATGCGTAAGGGTCTTCCCGGTTGTACCCACAAATGCAAGGATGAACTCGTTGCGCTTGCTTTCGCAGCCACGTTGCAGAAATTGTCAATAGTGTTGTCTATCGCTGAGGAATCCGAGCAGATTCAACGTGACTATGCCAGCTTGTTGACGTTTGAAGTGGAGGGTGAAATGTTGACAATTCACAACCCCTTGGGACTTCAGGAAGGCTGGGAGACGGAAATCGATGTTGTGTCAAAATGGCCCCCCTGTATGTATGCTGACATAGCAGATTTTTTGTTGTCAAAGGACCAAGCACCCTTGCTTGCGAGACTCCGAAATGACTACAAAGAAGGTAAGCGAATGGTTTGACAGCTCAACTTTGGTTTTGTCATTTTGAGTAAATTTCACTACAAGGCATAGCCTGCTTACTTAGACCTATAGGTCGATACTACTATAGTTTAAGTGCCACACGTTTTCAATGATTTGCAATTTTATTTTATACCAGCCTTCTTATCAATGGCCTTCAATTACATATGTGTGTATATTAAGCTTCATTACCAATATACAAAGAAATATATCCTAGATCCAGACCTGCCTGTCCGTACCTACTACTTCTGGGTTTAGACTCGTGCAGGTCTAAACATGACATCCATCCATCCATCCATCTATCTTCTTCTGCTTAATCCTTTTCAGGTCGGGGGGTGGGGTGGGGAGTGCTGGAGCCTATCCCAGCATCTTTGGGCGAGAAGCAGGGTCCACCCTGAACAGATCGCCAGTCCATCGCAGGGCCAACACAGAGAGATAGACAACCCCGCACACTCATACTTAAGGACAATTTACAATCCCCATGTCATGGCGGCCACTGGGCCATCATCAGCTCCAGCTGCGCACACACCTGCCGCCAATAACCAGCAGGCTTTAAAAGCCGGTGTCACTGACTGCTATGCACGGAGTCGTCTGTCGTCTTCGCCACGCAACGCATCAAGGACACGACCTCAAGCCAGAGTTACTACAAAGCCTCTTCGCCAAGCCACGTCACGTAAGCATCAGCAAACCTTACCTTGTCAAAGTAACTTCCCCTGTGCACAGGAGGACCTCCCTGGTGGCGGACCCGTCTCCCCTGACAACGGGGCTTCTCCTCCTCCTCCTCGGATCTTCTCCTCACCTTCACAGCGCCAAGCTCCATGCTCACCCAGCCACGTCAAGTCACGGAGTGGACAGAAGTCTCACAGCAGCACCTACAAGTAAGCGGCACAAATTACAATCTCCCATTGTTGCGAGCTGCATTAATCCCTTGTGCTTGTGTGTTTCCAGGGTTGCCAGGTCGCAGCGAGACTTGCTCAGCTCCAGCTGTCTGTCAGCATCGCACTCATCCACACATCCACACACACACACTAACTTCACTGAGTTAATAAATAATTGTCTAATCACTCTACTCGTGTCAGTGTCTGTCTCCTGGGTCAAGCAACCATGTCAGTACGACTCCGTCAAGACGACCCAGCAGACAGCGCGCTGACGCGCCATCTTAATACCCTTAGCGCTTGAGTAGATCTAATTGCCCATCAACAGACGGTTATTCTTAATCAATTAACTCTGATTAACAGCCGGCTGGATCGCCTGGAAGGACGCCAGGCATTCCCCCTGGCCGCTGGGGCCTCACCAGCCCCTGTTAACCCACCTACTAGTCAAACACACCAGCCTCCTTCACCTCGCCTCACTCCAGTGCCTACCCCCGCCCGCTTTAGCGGAAAACTCGGGGAGGACACGGTTTCTTGCTACAGTGTGAAACAGTTTTTCACCGCGTCCCGGGAGATTTCCCCACGGATCATAGCAAGATTGGGTACATCTCAAACCTGCTTGAAGGGAGGGCGTTAGCTTGGGCATACACAGTTATGGCTAAACCCAGCTATGCCCATTTAACATACCAGCAATTTGTGGCAGAGTTCCTTGAGATTTTTGACCATACTCACCGGGGCGCGGTGTTAACAGACCGGTTGGTTAACCTTCGGCAGGGCAGCAAATCCGCCGCTGATTTTGCCATAGACTTCCGGGTGCTAGCTGCAGAGGTTGGGTGGGGGGATTCTGCTCTTTGCAGTATTTTTCTCCGCAGCCTTAACTCGGAGCTAAGAGATGAACTAGCAACACGGGATAAGCCAGACAGATTAGGTGAACTGATTTCACTCACCACTAGTTTGGACAACAGGCTGAAGGAGTGGGCGGCCGAACATAGGGCTGCCAGCCGTTTGGTTAAACCACGCCCCTGCTCCTCCTGGCCGCCTCTCCCGGCTCTGCCTCCGCCGGAGGAACTTCCGGGGCAGGAGGAAATGATTACTGGGCAATCGGGTGTTTCGACAGCTGAGAGACAGCGCCGAAGGGATCTGGGCCTGTGTTTTTACTGTGGTAGTGAGTCCCACGGGGTAGCTGAGTGTTCCAACCGGTTAAAAGGAGAGGTCCGTGGGTTACAGTAGGGGGATTCAAGGACGTTCATCAGAAAAAAACCCTCACCAGTTGCCTTATCCCCATCAGATTAATTTATAAACACAGGGAACAAATGACACATGCCCTCATTGATTCTGGAGCTGAGCAAAGCTTCATTTCAGGAGACCTGGCAACCCATCTGGGCCTCAGCTGTCAACCCCTTCGCCCATCTGTCAACCTCATTACGCTGTCAAAGGCTTCACTAACCACTGTCTCCCACCAGACGGCCCCTGTGTCGGTGATTATTTCTGGAAATCATAGGGAGGAGATCCGTTTTTTGGTGTTGCCTATCTCCTCCTCACCTGTGATCCTGGGTTACCCGTGGCTATGACTTCACAACCCCACTTTCGTCTGACAAGCAGGAAACATCACTGCGTGGAGCACCTTTGGGCGGTGCGGTGGTGCAGTGGTTAGCACTGCGCCAGCACAGCAACTCACCCTTGGCCATGGGATCCCTTGTTCGATCCCAGCCCCTGACCAAAAGTGATCTGTGTGGAGTTTGCATGTTCTCCCCGTATCTGCATGGGTTTACTCCGGGATTTCTCCGGTTTCCTCCCACAGGCCAAAAACATGCAGGTTAGGTTAAATGGAGACTCTAAAAGTAGCCCTAGGTGTGAATGTGTGTGTGAATGGTAAAGGGATAGCGCCGTACCGTGGCTGCTTCATCCATCCAGGTGGATGCCCTCAATTTCCCCTCTGGGGATCAATAAAGTATACAAAATTTTAAAAAAAAATCAAAAACCTTTTGTCTCAGTGCCTGCCTCCAGTCTGCAGCATGTGCCCCCTCGGTATCGATGACCCTGCCCTCAACACCGCCCCCGGACCTGTCCAAGGTACCAGAGGTTTACCATGATCTGGGAGCGGTTTTCAGCAAGTCACGGGTGCTGTCCCTTCCCCCCCACCGCCCCTACGACTGTGCGATCAACCTCAGGGCAGGGGCTCCGCTCCCGGCAAGTCGATTGTATAGCCTGTCTGCCCCGGAGCGTGAGGCCATGGACACATACATTAAGGAGTTCCTCAGCTCTGGAATCATTTGACCATCTTCCTCAGCGGTGGGGGCAGGTTTCTTCTTCGTGGGAAAGAAGGATGGCTCGCTACGTCCCTGTATCGACTTCCGGAGGCTCAATGAAATTACCATCAAGGACAAATACACGCTGCCCCTAATGAACTCGGCCTTTGACTCTCTCCAGGGGGCATCATGGTTTATGAAGCTGGACCTCCGTAACGCTTATCACCTGGTGCGCATTAAGGAGGGCGATGAGTGGAAGATGGCGTTCCGGACCCCAAGCGGCCACTTTGAGTACTTGGTGATGCCGTTTGGGTTAACTAACGCTCCGGCCGTCTTCCAGCGCTTAATCAACGACATCCTCCGGGACTTTCTGAATTCCTTCATGTTTGTTTATTTGGATGACATCCTGATCTTTTCACGCACGTTGGAGGAACACCAGGTGCACGTTAGACGGGTCCTGCAGTGACCTGCAGGGTCCTCCTGGACAACCAGTTATTTGTCACGGCCGAGAAGTGTGAGTTTCACACCAGCTTGATGTCCTTTTTGGGGTTTATTGTTGCACACAATCAGGTGCTCCCTGACCCGGCCAAGGTCAAGGTGGTGGTGGATTGGCCCACACCCACGTCCAGGAAACAGTTGCAGGGGTTTTTGGGATTTGCCAACTTTTACCGCCGTTTTGTGCTGAATTTTGGGATCATCGCCCGGCCCCTGACCAGCCTCACGTCCCCCAAGACTCCCTTTCGCTGGAGCAAGGAAGCGGCTGCGGCGTTCGGGAAGATGAAGGAGGAGTTTGCCTCTGCCCGCGTCCTGACCCAGGTGGACCCGGCCCTGCAGTGCTTGGTGGAGGCGGACGCTTCGGATTCTGGAGTTGGGGCGGTCCTCTCTCAATGCTCCCCTGTGGATGGGGTGATCCGGCAGTGCGCCTTCTTTTCCCACCGCCGAACACCTGCTGAGAGGAACTACGGCATCGGTGACAGGGAGCTGCTGGCTGTGAAGCTCGCCTTGGAGGAATGGAGGCACTGGCTGGAGGGGGCTGCCCAGCCGTTCGTCGTCTGGATGGATCACAAAAACCTAGAGTATCTCCGGACGGCTAAACGGCTGAACTCCCGCCAGGCCCGCTGGTCTCTCTTCTTTGGCCGGTTTAATTTCACGATCACCTACCGGCCAGGGAGCAAGAACATTAAGCCGGACGCCCTCTCCAGGCAGTTCGAGACAGAGACCGTCGGAGATCACGAGGAGACCATCCTGCCTTCATCCTGTGTGGTGGGCGCCCTCGTGAGGGAGATCCAGGACAGAGTCAGGAGGGCGCAGGAGACTGAGCCCAACCCGGGTGGGGTCCCCCGGGCCGTTTGTTCGTTCCCCCTTCGGTCAGGAGCGAGGTCATCCAGTGGGTTCATGCTTCTAAGTTGGCATGCCATCCAGGAATCGCTCGCACGGTCGACCTGCTTCAGAGAGCCTTCTGGTGGCCAGGGCTGAGGAAGGACGTCACCAGCTATGTCCGGGCCTGCACCCAGTGCGCCACCGGGAAATCGTCATCTTCCCCCCCGGCAGGTCTTCTAAATCACCCTTATTGTCATTCAACCGTACAACCAATCATGTACAGCAGAACGAGATTGTGCTTTACCTATCTACTGTGTTAATCACACACACCCCAAGTGCAGAATCAGAGGGCCGCTGCCATGCAAGGCGCCGCCACAGAGTTCCCTCCTCCATTCCATTTTATTGCTGAGCACCAAGCTGGATGGCAGGAAGTTCCACTTTTATATGGTCTTTGGCATGACCCGGCCGGGATTTGAACCCCTGCCTCCCGGGTGTGGGGCGGATGCTCTACCAACTGAGCCACCACTCCGGTGGTGGCTCCACCATTCTCCATCCTCTGCCAGTTCCTTCCCGCCCCTGGTCCCATGTGGCTTTGGATTTTGTGACTGGCCTGCCCCCTTCTGATCACTTCACCTCGGTCCTGACTATAGTGGACCGCTTCTCCAAGGCAGCCCATTTTGTGCCTCTCTGGGGGTTGCCTTCGGCACTGGAGACGGCGGATCTCCTGGTACAGCATGCGGTCCGCCTTCATGGCATCCCTGCGAATATTGTCTCGGATCTAGGTCCGCAGTTTGTCTCCCAGGTTTGGAAGGCGTTTTGCACGGTGTTGGGAGCCACGGCAAGTCTCTCGTCGGGGTATTATCCGCAGAGTAACGGCCAGTTTGAGCGAGCCAATCAGGAGCTGGAGGCGGCGCTCCGCTGCGTCATATCCTCTGGTTCCTCTTCTTGGAGTACGTTCCTGCCCTGGATCGAGTACGCACACAATGCCATGGTGTCTTAGGCGACTGGGATGTCCCCGTTCAAGGCATCTTTGGGGTATGATCCACCACTGTTCCTGGAGGAGGAGAAGGAGGTGGCTGTCCCTTCGGTGCAGGCTCATGCCAGGCGTTGTCGTTGGATCTGGACCATCACCCGCAGAGCCCTCCTCAAGACCACGGAATGCAATATTCAGGTGGCCAACCATCACAGGAGGCCTGCCCCGGACTATAAGGTGGGTCAACAGGTTTGGCTATCTACAAAGAATATCAGTGTGCCGGCCGAGAAGCGCAAGTTAACAAAGCGTTTCATCGACCTATATGTGATTTCACGTATTGTTAACCCGATGGCTGTGCGCCTAGCTCTCCCCACTTCCATGCGCATCTGCCCTTCCTTTCATGTCTTCAAGGTCAAGCCCTACATCTCCGACCCTCTGTGCCCCCCCCCCCCCGAGGATGATCGACGGCCACTCAGCATGGGGGGTTACTGCCATCTTGGATGTCCGCCGGCGGGGCCGGGGTCTTCAGTACTTGGTGGACTGGGAGGGATTCGGCCCTGAGCACCGCTCCTGGATTCACCCAGAGTTGATCCTTGAAAAGCAACTCATCCGCGATTTCCATCAGGCACATCCAGGCAGGATAGGGTAGGTGCCTGTAGGCACCTCTAGAGGGGGGAGTACTGTCATGGCGGCCGCTGGGCCATCATCAGCTCCAGCTGCGTACACACCTGCCGCCAATAACCAGCAGGCTTTAAAAGCCAGTGTCACTGACTGCTCTGCACAGAGTCGTCTGTCGTCTTCGCCACGCAACGCATCAAGGACACGACCTCAAGCCAGAGCTACTACAAAGCCTCCTTGCCAAGCCACGTCACATAAGCATCAGCAAACTTTACCTTGTCAAAGTAACTTCCCCTGTGCACAGATGGACCTCCCTGGCGGCGGACCCGTCTCCCCAGACAACGGGGCTTCTCCTCCTCCCCCCCTTTTTTTTTTTTTTTTTGTTACTTATTTGTACCCGTAGGTAGATTTGGTTTGCAGTCTGGCGACAAGCCACCGGCTGCCAGTCGCTGCGTGCGCGAGCGCCCTAAACCTACATGTTTTTGGTATGCGGGAGGAAACCGGAGAAATCCCGGAGTAAACCCACGCAACACGGGGAGAACATGCAAACTCCACACAGCTCACTGTTGGTCGGGGGCTGGGATCGAACCCACGATCTCATGATCCCCGCGATCCCCCGGCCGAGGGTAAACTGTGCTGCCACAGTGCTAAACCACTGCGCCACCGTGCAGCCCCCTTGGATCTCCTCCTCACCTTCACAGCGCCAAGCTCCACACTCACCCAGCCACGTCAAGTCAAGGAGCGGACAGAAGTCTCACAGCGGCACCTGCAAGTAAGCAGCACAAATCACAATCTCCCGTTGCTGTGAGCTGCATTAATCCCTTGTGCCTGTATGTTTCCAGGGTTGCCAGGTCACAGCGAGACTCGCTCAGCTCCAGCTGTCTGTCAGCATCGCACTCATCCACACAACCACACACACACTAACTTCACTGGGTTAATAAATAATTGTCTAATCACTCTACTCGTGTCAGTGTCTGTCACCTGGGTCAAGCAACCATGTCACCCCAGTTTGATGCCAATTAACCTAACTTGCATTCATGAATGAATGAATGCATGTTTTTGGCATACATTTTATAAAATAATATAATTGCCATTGCCTATTACCAGATTTTTGTCAGCTAAGGCCTATTTTTAATAACAAAAAATAATAAATAAAGGTAGACCATTATGACTCCATCGGACTAATTGTCATGGTCCGCTCCGCTCATCCACCGTCTCAGTGGATCTGACAGATCTGCTGAGCTGGACCCGCCTATGAAAATCAGCTGATAAATGTCACCTGGCAGCAATCAGCTGACTCTTCTGACGAAGGCTGCAGCGTACAGTCGAAACATGTTAAGAAGGTAAAGACATCTCCTTTCTATTTTATTTTTGTCTTTTATAAGAACAAAAGATAAATAATTGAAAGAAGACAAAATTAACTTATTTGACCTATTTCAGGGAGTTGAACAATATCACTGTCAAAGACAAATACACCCTCCCACTACTCAACTCTGCCTTTGACTCTCTCCAGGGGGCGTCCCTCTTAACGAAACTGGATCTGCGCAACACCTACCATCTGGTGCGGATCCGTGAGGGGAACGAATGGAAGACAGGTTTCCGAACCCCTAGTGGTCACTTTGAGTACCTTGTGATGCCATTTGGATTGACCAATGCACCTGCTGTCTTCCAGAGGCTTATTAACGATGTCCTGAGAGACTTTCTGAATGTGTTTGTGTTCATTTATCTGGATGACATTCTAATCTTCTCCCGTTCCCTAGATGAGCACCGAATACACGTCAGACGTGTTCTGCAGCGACTGTTGGAGAATCAATTGTTTGTTAAAGCTGAGATGTGTGAGTTTCACACCTCCAAGACATCCTTCTTATGCTTTATCATCTCACACAAGGATATCCTCCCGGACCCAGGCAAGATCAAGGCGGTGGTGGCCGGTTCCAGCCTCCAGGAAACGGCTCCAGCAGTTCCTGGGGTTCACCAATTTCTACCGCTGGTTTATTAAGAACTATAACTGCCTGGCTCTTCTGCTGACGCACCTCACTTCCTCTAAGGTCCCTTTCCGATGGTCGGAGGAGGTGGCCGCGGCCTTTTTGGATCTTAAGAAGCAGTTCTCCAAGTCCCCTATTCTGGCTCAAGTGGATCCAGATCTACAGTGCCTCATGGAAGTGGACGCCTCGGATTCAGGGGTGGGGGCTGTCCTTCCTCAGCATTCCCCGGCAGATGGCAAGGTCCATCCATGCGCTTTCTTCTCCCATCGACTGTCACCGGCTGAGCGCAATTACAGCATCAGCGATAGGGAATTGCTGGCTGTGAAGCTGGCACTGGAGGAGTGGCGGCACTGGTTGGAGGGGTCCTCGCAGCCGTTCGTGGTTTGGACGGATCATCGCAACCTGGAGTACCTCAGGACTGCTAAGCGTCTGAATGCCCGCCAGGCCCGTTGGTCCCTGTTTTTCGGCCGGTTTAATTTCACCATCACATGTTGCCCTGGGTCAAAAAACACCTCTCCAGGCAATTTGCCACAGACGTGCAAGAGCCTGAAGACCACCCTGTTCTCCCTGCCTCTTGTGTCTTGGGCGTTGTCTCATGGGGGATCAAGGAGAGGGTTCTGAAGGCCCAGGAGATGGAAAGGGACCCGGGCGAGGGGCCAGCAGGGAAACTGTTCGTTCCTTCGTCCATCCAAGGTGACGTCATCCAATGGGCTCACTCCTCCAAATTCACCTGCCACCCAGGGAGACGACGTATGGAGGAACTGCTGCAATGCTCGTTCTGGTGGCCCTGCCTCCAAAGGGACATCGGGGAGTATATCCAGGTCTGTCCCTAATGTGCTACCGGCAAGACCCCATCGTCTCCACCGGCTGGATTTCTTCATCCCCTCCTGATCCCCGGTAGGCCCTGGTCCCATGTGGCAGTGGATTTCGTCACCAGCCTCCCTCCCTCCAACAATCATACCGTGGTCTTCACCATAGTTGACAGATTCTCCAAAGCAGCCCACTTCGTCCCCCTTCTGGGTCTACCCTCAGCCAAGGAGACTACCGATCTTCTGGTTTAACATGTGGTGAGGCTTCATGGGATCCCCCTGGACATCGTGTCTGATCGGGGGCCCCAATTTATTTCACAGGTATGGAAGTCGTTTTGCACCACCCTTGGGGCTACGGTGAGCCTGTCATTGGGATACCATCCGCAATCTAATGCCCAGTGCGAACAAGCCAACCAGGACCTGGAGGTGGTGCTGTGCTGTGTGGCGGCTACCAACTCAACAGCATGGAGCTCCTTCCTACCTTGGATCGAGTACGCCCACAACTCGACTGTGTCCTCGGCTATAGGTATGTCCCCTTTCCAAGCCTCTCTTGGATATTCAACTCCCTTGTTTCCAGAAGAGGAGGGTGACATCGCTGTTCCATCAGTCCAGGCACACCTGAAGCGCTGTCGACGTCTGTGGAGGGCAACCCGGGCCACACTACAGCGCACGGTGAAACGCAGCACTGCAGTGGCCAACCGCCGCAGGACCCCAGCCCCAGCGTACCAGGTAGGCCAGCAGGTATGGCTCTCTACCAAAAACATTAATCTGAAGGCTGAGCGCAAGAAGATGCAGCAGCGGTTCATTGGACCCTTCGCTGTATCCCGCATTGTCAACCCTGTTTCTGTTCGACTTGATCCCCCCCTCCCTCCACATATGTCCTACATTCCATGTCTCGCAGATCAAGCCTGTGTCTTCCAGTCCCCTGTGCCCCCCCCCCCAAGCCACCACCTCCTCCGTGGATGATCAATGGCATCCCAGCCTGGACTGTGACTGCCATCCTGGATGTCTGTCGTCGGGGCCATGGATTGCAATACCTGGTAGACTGGGAGGGCTATGGCCTGGAGGCCAGGTCCTGGGTGCATCCTGACTTTGTCTTTGATAAGGACTTCATCAGGGAGTTTCATCGGACGCATCCAGGGAGACTAGAGCAACCGCCAAGAGGCGCTCGTTGGGGGGGGGGGGGAGTATTGTCATGGTCCGCTCCGCTCATCACAGTCAGCTGCGCTCACACCGGGTCCTCATCAGGCGCCGCCTATATCTACCGCTCTGACCTTTGGGTGAGTGCGGAGATGTCTCACTGCACTCCAGAAGAGCTTCATCACCGTTCCCTGCCTTCTTGCTACGCTACAGCCAGCGCTCATCTTCTGCTTTGTCCAAGGAGCCATTCAGCCTGCCACGTAAGCGCTCATTTCCACTCACCTTGTGAATCAGTTCCCCTGTGCACAGGCAGCGTCCTCGGCGGTGGATTCCCAGCCTCCTCCTCCCAGGCGGCGGACCATTCATCATATCAACCCACCACCACCAGCACGTCTATTCACCTGCCGGAGTCACTCCACCACCTGAAGAGCACTGTCTTCCTGGCCACAGCTGTTATGCTGAACTGGAGCTTGCTACCATCTGTTCCCACAGTAAGTTCAGTGTAACTGTTTAACTCCAGTAGTGACACCCAGTAATCCTCTTCCCTTGTGTGTCCTCAGGGTTGCCAGGCTATACGGTGTATCACTCAGTTCCCGGCAGTTCCAGACTACATTCACACCACACTTACACTACCTGGTTGTTAATAAACTTGATTGTATCGATTCAGGGTCTGAGTGTCATCACTGGTTCATTGAACTATGTCACTAATATTGTAAATGGGTTTACTTTTTATACTTGTAGACTATAATATTATGTTTTTATTTTGCAGGAAAAGCATTCATCTATTTTGCATCACAAAATTTGTGGATACAGGAAGTATTTTATCATCCAATATCCCCTGAGTCCAAGTTGTGTCTGCTGATGAGCAAGTGTATTCCATCCCAGAATGTGCACAATATCAAACACAAGCTGTGGTCCTGCTTTTGCAAGAAGACTGGGACGGTACATAGTACCTACTGTACCTTCTTTGCTGGGTAACTAGATATTTAATAATTACATGTAGGCATATATAAATAATAGATTTCATTGCATTTGTATTAATCTTTCACTGTGCCAGTACTCCAAAAAGTTCATGCATCAAGTTAAATAAAGCTTTTAGTGGCTATAATTTTTGGCAGCTGTCACTATATATTATATTCTTAGTATAATTTTTCATTCATTTTTATTTTGTTAATTATACTTAAATAGGGTTCACTGTTTTAATGAAGTTTTAAAGTAGATCTAATCCTTTTAAAATACTGATTATTTCTTTTTTCTTTTTATAATAAGTTCAACTTGCAATCACGTTGCGGCCATGCTGTTTGAAGTGGACTACGCATGGAACCATGGACACACCACAGCCAATCTTAAAACTTGCACCTCACAAACACACGTTTGGAAAGCACCAAAGCTCAAGTCACTTGAGCCCATGCTTCTGAAAGACATGGTTTTTGAAAAACCACATTATGTACGCAAGAAGAGGCCAGTAGGACCAAGTCAAGCTGCAAGGTCATTGTTTACCCCACATCGTAAAAAAAAATTATAAAGTGAGTCTAACCCCTGAGGAACTCACAAATGCATTTTTTTCTTCTTGTACAACTTATGCAGCCCTCCAGTATGCCTTGCCAGAATCAAGTGCTGCATACCAAGCACATGATGACATAAATGTGGGTAGATTTGACAAAGTCTCAAGCCTTCCATTATTACCAGCACCACTCCCTGAATTTGCCTCACATTTTGATTCAGCCGATGCACTCTGGTAGCATATGCCTGTATATACACTTGCTGAGGTTGACTTAATAGAATTAGCAACAAAGGACCAGATGGACTGTGAAGAGTGGAGAGAGCAGAGACTGGGCAGAATCACTGCATCAAAGGTGCATCCAGTGCTGACAAAACTTTGGGCTGGCAAGCTGCAGGATTCTAAGTCTCTACTGGATAGTATGCTAGGCCTGACAACAGTCAATCCTGACATTACTGCATTAAAATATGCCTGACAAAATGAACCCCTTGCTATGGACATATACAGGGAAAGGTAAAAAAAAAAAAAAAAGCATGTGAACTTCAAAGTGGAAAAATGTGGACTCTTTGTTTAGTCTTGTGAAGTCCACATTGCTGCCTCTCCAGATGGTTTGGTATCCTGTGACTGTTGTGGTACGGGTGTCTTGGAGATCAAATGTCCATTCTCTCAGGCAGGAAAAACTGTACACGAGCTAAACATAGACTATCTAATGAAGGAAGGGGACACTCTACACCTGAAATCCAGTCATTCTTATTATTCCCAATTGCAGTATCAGATGGGGGTGACTTGTCGAAAATGGTGTGATTTTGTTGTATACACACAATGTGATGCTTTTATTGAGCGAATCAATTTTGATGAGAAGTTATGGCATGAACTGTGTACTGCAAGCACTGCATTCTTCCGGGACATAGTTATGCCTGCAATGATCCCACCAAGACGAGACAGTGATAAACAAAATTAATGTTTAAATATTTCTTTTATTGCAATAAAGTGCAAAAGACATATGCATATTGTGCAAACATAATATTACAGAGACAATTTTTTCTTGAATAAACATTTAAAATTCCCAAGAAATGCAAAGATTTAAGTTTTGATGCATGTGTATGTATTTGTAACACTTCACAAATAAATTTATATTCATAAACGAATGATATGTTTTAGACCATGGTTGTAGAACAATTATCATATTAATCACTGTGAACCATTATCTTAGATGATTAGCTGACAATTGTCATTACAAATTAAAGTAGATGTGACAAAAGATAACATGGGAAACCTAATATTTACAGTTAAGAATGTGAAGTACAGGAACATGTCCAGGTAATTTACAAACACAATAAAAAGAAGTAAAGTCAATCATTACCTTGGGCTATAGCTACAAGCAGAAACTAATATTTGTTTGTCATAAGGTTGTTTTTTTTTTACTTCATATGATATTGGTTTACAGTTTTAAATATATTTAAGAAACATGTATGAACATTTTATATATGAACATAAATAACCTTAATAATGTTAAATTTAATATGCACTTTCAGTGATTTTATATGCAGCCATGTTTTTAATTTTAAAAAATTCAAGTGCTGCAGAATAACTCTTAAAACCTACCAGTACTTGGCAGAATTTTCTTTTCGGAAGCTGGAACGGCAAACCTTGTCGTTGGCTCTTTCCGCTTCTTTGTAATGGATTGATGAGGCTGATGTCCTGCAAGAACAATTATTTATGGCAAATTATTTTTTTTTCATCCACATGAAGAAATGCATAATTATTATAAACATATTAAATGAATTTTCTGTTAATGAACACTATTCACTTCCGCTCTTCAAGGAGAGTAGACGCTTCTCTCTTTTCTCTCTGCTCTAGCTCCCCACTTCCCTAACTAACTGGATCCCAGCTTGCTGTTGTCTGTCTGCGTCTACTGCTGATTATCGAAAAGAAATTATGGAATTGATAAGCTGGGCTTTGAACGCAATTGACACTATTTTTTCAACAAGGAACAGTGCTCCGGGGGAAGCTGTTTGCCCCGCAGGGACGGCTCCAGCGGGCTATTTACGGGTGACAAGTGTTTGGAGGATCTTGTGCCTGAGTAATCTCTCTATCGAAGATATTGAAGATTTGTATATCTTCGTAATAATGGTGACTGGGATCGTTCTGATTGGAACTGGGATTGTCCTGGTGTACCGCAAATTGCTGAAGATGGATACAACCTATCAAAATGCTGGCCACGCGAGGTGCATCCATCAAATTGGAAAAATGGAGGAGACTTTGATAGCGACAAATGGAGAACTGTCTCGGAAGGTGGATTACATCTACGCTTAAGTCTATCCACGACGGACTCAAAGCCCTCGCAATGAAGGATTAAGCACTGAATCTGCAGAAGAAAATAAAGTTCTTTCTCTGTGTTCAGTCTATTTGGCTCAATTTCCCTTACAAAAATCCTCCTGATAATCCCCAGTCTTTGTTTTTCAAAACACTGAGCACACGGCCTCTGGACAGTAGCTGCTTGGGACAATTGCCAAGGACAATTGCTGCAGCCAGACAAAACATCTTCTGCCAAAGTGTCCTTGTGCTCATATTGATACAACATTGCTTCAACACTACATCCACACTGACCCAGAAACTGACAACAAGATAACATTCACTGCTCTCCTTGTGTCCTGTGGACTCTGGTCTTGAATGTGCATCGTGGGCTTTTTTTGTCTTTGTAATCATAATATTGATTACTTATGGTCAATATTCTGAATTCAATGATTTTTTTGCTCCTTCCTATTGTATGATTTCTTATCTGTACCATCCTATTGGCAGGCGCGTCCCCGATGCAGCCGTGTCACTGGAAATGCAGGTTCATTTTCTGTGTCAAGTCAAATTCTCTCGTATGTTATCAGTGATCTGTTAATGTACTTGGCAATAAATCTTTTTCTGATTCTGATTCTGATTCTGAAAGTGTATTTGTTGGGAACAGTAACAACACAATAATTAAAAATGTTAGTATTCAATTCAATTCAATTCAATTCAACTTTATTTATATAGCGCCATTTCACAACAACAGTCATCTCATAGCACTATCAACTGTAGGGGGGACCCCCACAGTTGCAGAAAGACCCCAGCAATCAGGCGATCCCCTGTGAGCAAGCACTTGGCGACGGTGGAGAGGAAAAACTCCCTTTTAACAGGAAGAAACCTCCAGCAGAACCAGGCTCAGGGAGGGGCAGTCATCTGCTGCGACTGGCTGGGGGGTGAGGGGATAGAGAAGAAGAAAAGAACAGACATGTAGAGAGCAAACAGCACGATGGGGACTCAATCTATGGGAGAGAACAAACAAATGTTAATGACCAGCAAAAAAAAAAAAATATTTCATAGAGAGTGAGGAAAGGAGTGAGGCCCAGTGCATTACTGGAGGTCCCCCGGCTGACTAAACCTATTAGCAGCATAACTAAGGGAGGGTTCAGAAACACATGATCCCTCCCTAATTGTAGGCTAGATCAAAAAGGTAGGTTTTAGCCCTATTCTTAAAAACAGAGATCGAGTCTGACTCCCGAATCCAGATTGGCAGCTGATTCCACAGGAGAGGAGCTTGATAACTGAAAGCTCTGCCTCCCATTGTACTTTTGGAGATTCTAGGTATTACAAGTAATCCTGCATTTTGAGAGCGTAGTGCTCTGTTAGGATAATACGGTAGTATCAGATCTTTTAAATAAAAAGGAGCCTGATTGTTTAGAGCTTTGTAAGTGAGAAGAAGGATTTTAAACTTAATTCTAAACTCTATGGGAAGCCAATGAAGGGAGGCCAGAACCAGAGAGATATGATCTCTCTTTCTAGTACCTGTTAAAACTCTTGCTGCAGCATTTTGGATCAGCTGAAGACTTTTTAAAGATGTTTTAGGACAGCCTGATAATAAAGAATTACAATAATCTAATCTCGAGCTAACAAAAGCGTGGATCAGCTTCTCAGCATCACTCTGAGACAAGATGCTCCTAATCTTGGCAATATTACGCAAATGATAGAAGGCAGTCTTAGAAACAAATTTAATATGTGAATTGAAGGACAAATCCTGATCAAAAATAACTCCAAGGTTCCTCACAGAGCTATTAAGAGAAAGAGTAACTGCGTCCAAACTGAAAGTTTGATTTGGAAAGGAATTTCTAAGGTTTTTTGGACCAACAAGAATGACTTCAGTCTTATCTGAATTTAATAGCAGGAAATTACAAGTCATCCAAGCTTTGATGACTTATGCCAACAATAACAACAATAACAATTTTTCATAATGTAATATAGGCCTAGGCATTTCATTTTTAAAAATTTTTGATAAAATATTACAATGTAGAATTACACTGGATGCCTTTGTATTTACATTGTTAAAGGTGTATTAGACTCATTACAGGCCTACCTAAGTTCAAACAGGGATCTGGATATTCTTTCGAAGGTTTTCCTCCAATAAAATATACCGAGCAAACTCTGCTGTTTGTCGTTGGTTCCCAACGCTTGCCAGTCTTCAGATTCTTCCAATTTACCTGTAAAAAAGAAAACAAATATAATAGCTTTAATAACGGCACTGCTGAAATATACACTTCTATCTGTCATGGAGTATGCCTATAGTATATGTACTTTTCTATGCAAACACTAAGGAGGCGTACACCTCATCACTACTCCCCCCACTCAGGAGATCAGATCACAACTTGGATCATCTCCTGCCGGTGTACAAACCTCTAGTACACAGACAACCTGCGGTTATGCGCACGGTGAAGTTATGGTCTGAGGAGGCAATGGACGCTCTAAAGGACTGTTTTGAAACCACTGCCTGGGAGCAGCTCTGTGATCCACATGGTGAGGACATCGATGGCCTCACTCACACCATCACGGACTACATCAACTTCTGTGTGGACAACACTGTACTTACCAAGACCATACAGTGTTGCTCAAACAACAAACCCTGGATCAACCCTGAGATAAAAACACTTCTGAGAGAGAAGAAGAGGATCTTCAGGTCGGGGAACAGGGAGATGCTGAAGTCCGTACAGAGGGAGCTGAGGAGGAAGATCAGAGAAGGCAAGGACAGCTTCAGGAAGAAGATGGAGGACAAGCTGCAACAGAGCGACATCAGCGGGGTCTGGAGAAACCTTAAAACCGTCTCTGGGCTCCAGAATACCTCCTCCCAGGCCACGGGGGGGAGGGAGTGGGCGAACAATCTGAACCTGTTTTTTAATAGGTTTGACCAACCGCCCTCCCCCCCGACTGCACAACAACCACTGCTGCCTCTAAAGTCATTGAGACCTGCTGTCCACACCCCACTCCACCAACACCCCCCAACTCCCAACACACAGCCTCCCAACCTGACCCTCACTAAGACCCAGGTGAGGATGGGGCTGAGGAAGATCAAGGCGAGGAAGGCCTCGTGACTGGACGGCATCAGCGTGAAGCTCCTCAAGTCCTGTGCAGACCAGCTGTGTGGGATTGTGGAGCACATCTTCAACCTGAGCCTGAAGCTGGGGCGGGTACCACAGATGTGGAAAACATCTTGTGTGGTACCTGTACCAAAGACTTCCCACCCCAAAGATGTGAACAGCAACAGACCAGTGGCCCTGACGTCTCACATGATGAAGACCCTGGAGAGACTGTTCCTTGCTCACCTCCGCCCCCTGGTGGGACCAGCGATTGATCCACTCCAGTTTGCCTACCAGCATGGCATTGGGGTGGAGGATGAAGTGAACTACCTCCTTCACTGTTCCCTGTCCCACCTGGAGAAGCCCGGGACCACAATGAGGATCATGTTCTTTGACTTCTCCAGTGCTTTCAACACCATCCTGAAGGACAAGCTGCTGTGCGCAGGGGTGGACCAGCACCTGTCATCATGGATCCTGGACTACCTCACTAACCGGCCACAGTTTGTGAGAATCCGGGATTGTGTGTCCGACACGATCATCGGTAGCACGGGGGCCCCCCAGGGAACAGTTTTTGCTCCCTTCCTGTTCACCCTTTATACTGCGGACTTCTCACACAACACAACACACTGCCATCTACAGAAGTTCTCTGATGACTCTGTGATCGTCGGCCTCATCTCCAGCGGAGATGAAGCTGAGTACAGAGGACTTATCCAGGACTTCATGGACTGGTGCCATTGGAACTGCCTCCAGATCAACGCGAAGAAAACTAAGGAGCTGGTGGTGGATTGCCGCAGGCAAGGACAACCCCTCACAGCACCAGTAAACATCCAGGGAACAGACATTGAGATGGTGACATCCTACAAGTACCTGGGTGTTCATCTGAACAATAAACTAGACTGGTCACACAATACCGACGCACTCTACAAGAAGGGACAGCGCAGGCTGTTCCTACTGAGGAGGCTCAGGTCTTTTGGTGTACAAGGGGTGCTCTTGAAGACATTCTATGACACAGTGGTGGTATCAGCCATCACTTTTGGAGTGGTCTGCTGGGGCAACGGCATTCCAGCAGCCGATAGGAAGAGACTGAACAAACTAATCAAGAAAGCTAGCTCTGTCCTGGAGCAGCACCTTGACCCAGTGGGGGAGATAGGGGAGAGAAGGGTGGTGGTTAAACTGTCATCTCTGCAGTAGTCCGGGTCCCACCCCATGCAGGACATACTGAACGCACTGAGGAGCTCATTTAGCAGTAGACTACATCATCCTAGGTGCGCGACCGAGAGGTTTCGCAGGTCCTTCCTACCTACAGCTGTCAGACTATATAACCTAAGCAGGGCTGCTTGCAGAGATAGCAAAAAAATGTGACAACCTAATAGTATTGAATGCAAAAGACGCAACAGACTTACACAAATGGTCCCCTCCAGTATACAACTAGGACAATATCAGTCGCTATGGAGAGTGACAATATGTATGGGTACATATTCATACCATGTAGGGTAACTAAGTAGACAGTTATGCTGTTTACTCCATCTAGCTACAATGCTCCACACTGTGTGTATATATATTTATATATTTACAGTATGTGTACATATGTATATTCACTGCTCTTATTTTCTTATCTTCTAAATTATTGCTCTGAGTGTTGCTATCCCTGTGCTGTTGCAATCCTGGAATTTCCCCATTGTGGGACTAATAAAGGCTTATCTTATCGTATCTTATCTTATCTTATCTTTTTCGGTTTTGTTTTTAAAGCCATAAGCCTATAGCCCTATAAAAGGTTTTTCTAGTGTAAGCACTTTGTCTTTAAATAATTAAGTTTAAGTAGAGAATTCTTAAACGGTTTTCAAAAATGATGCAAAAAATAAAAGATGGTGGATTTTGACAGCCAAAGAGGCAGATTTCATACACCCTTTGTCACGATGTGGGACCCTCGAGTCTTTTGCTATGACCAACATTGCTGATGATTAGGCCTAATTGCTTATTTAATCATCAAAGGCCTATTGATGTAAAGCCAGATAAAATTCATTTTTCTACACATTGTCTTACATTGCATAGGTGTAACGTTAATAAAATTTTAACATGCAGTTTATGCTACAACAGGGCCTACATCGATCGTTATAGATCTATATTGTTTTGCTGACGGTTGTAGGCCTACCTATTGCCCATTTTTGTGTCAGTTAGGCTAGAAGTTGAACAATACATGACACTATTTAATTATGTTATAACATAGACTTATTGCTTTAATCTAAGAAATACGTCCATCCGGATCCTTCAGCTCCGTGGGGAATGTACTGTATATAAATGTGAATGGCGGCAGACGTGCACAAGCTAGTCCCGAAGTTACAGGCATGTATGATGCAAGCTCGCTTTTTCCACCGTTCCAGATGATGCATGCCGTTCCCACACTTAACTTGACCATGGAAGAGAATCCTAAATGTCTACTCTGCTGGAACAGCACCGCCTGTGGCTGAAAAGGCCGATGTGCGAATGGCAGTCCCTGTCACACAGGTCGCACTTGTGGGTGGTCTCCGTGCTGCTGGGTCTGTGGCGGTTCTTCCTGCGGGACCTTTTTTTCATCTGCTGCAGCAGTCAGTCCCTCTTCACCCGCCTTGAGCTGTCTGGTCAGGCTCTCTCTCCATTTGGAGCAGTCCGTTGCAAGGTCCTCCCAGTGCTCTGTGTTGATCTCCAGGGCCTTCATGTCTCTCTTGCAGACATCTGTAAAGCGCAGCTGTGGGCGGCCAACGTCTCTCCTGCCAGTTGCCAGTTCTCCGTAGAGGACGTCTTTGGGGATTCTGCCATCCTCCATACAGTGAACGTGGCCTAGCCAGCGGAGTCTGCGCTGCCTGAGTAGAGTGAACATGGAGGGAAGGCCGGCGCGAGACAGAACTTCTGTGTTGGGCACTTTGTCCTGCCAGGATATGTCCAGGATGTGGCGAATGCAGCGCAAGTGGAAGGAGTTCAGTCTCTTTTCCTGCTGGGCGTATGTTATCCACGTCTCACTCCCATAGAGTAGTGTGCTGATGACGCAGGCGTTGTACACTGCCATCTTCGTCTTGACAGAGAGTTTGGGATTCTCCCACACTCGTGTGGTGAGGCAAGCGAGTGTGAAGGCTGATTTTCCAATCCTCTTGTCGATCTCTGTATCAAGGGAGAGGTTGTTGCTGATCGTGGACCCCAGGTACGTGAACTGATTCACGACCTCCAGCTCGTAGTCATCGATGGTGATGGTTGGTGATGCTTCCATGCCTTGCGCCAAGACGTTAGTCTTCTTCAGGCTGATGGTAAACCTGAAGTCCTTGCATGCCTGGGAGAAGCGGTCCATCAGGGTCTGAAGCTCCTGCTGTGCGTGGGTTGCGACTGCAGCATCGTCTGCGAACAGCATGTCCCTGATTAGAGCCTCGCGTACTTTGGTTCTGGCTTTCAGGCGGGCGAGGTTGAAAAGCCTGCCGTCAGATCTTGTGTGCAGGTAGATTCCCTCTGTTGCTGTGCTGAAGGCATGCCTCAGGAGCATAGCAAAGAAAATCCCAAAGAGGGTTGGCGCAAGTACACAGCTCTGTTTCACTCCACTGCATATGTTGAATGGCTCTGAGACATTGCCGTCATGCTGCACTATCCCCTGCATGCTGGTGTGAAACGATTTGATGAGGCTTTGCAACTTTGGTGGGCATCCTATCTTTGGCAGGATCTTGAAAAGGCCCTCTCTGCTGACCAGATCGAACGCTTTGGTGAGGTCGATGAAGGCGACGTACAGGGGCATGTTCTGTTCTCTGCATTTCTCCTGGAGTTGGCGGATGGATAATATCATGTCTACCGTCGATCGCTCAGCGAGGAAGCCACACTGAGACTCGGGGAAGACACGTTCGACAAGCTTCTGTAGACGAACGAGAACAACTCGTGCGTAGACTTTGCCAACAACGCTGAAGAGGGAGATGCCCCTGTAGTTGTTGCAGTCGCTTCTCTCCCTTTTGTTTTTGCAGAGGGTGATGATCTTGGTGTCCCTCATGTCCTGTGGTACGGCACCTTCCTTCCAGCATTGGCAGAGGACGTCATGCAGTGGCAGCAGTAGGGCGGTCTTGCAGTGCTTGATCAGGTCGGGGGGTATGCCGTCGTTGCCGGGTGCCCTGCCAGCGGCCAAGCTATCAATGGCCTTGCTGAGTTCGTCGATGGTTGGCTCGGCGTCAAGTTCGTCCATGGGTGGCAGGCAGTCGATGGCATCAAGGGCTGACGGTGTCACGGTGTTCTGTCTGGAGTAGAGGTCAGAGTAGTGTTCCACCCATCTCTCCATCTGCTTGTTCTTTTCTGTGATCATCTCCCCAGTGGAGGATTTGAGGGGGCCCATCTTGCTCTGAGCCAGACCAAGTGCTTTCTTGATGCCATCGTACATACCACGGATGTTCCCTGTTATGGCAGCGGTTTGAATGTCTTGGCTGAGCTGAGTCCAGTACTCGTTGGCACAGCGCCGAGCAGTCTGCTGAACTTTGCTTCTCGCAGCCCTGAGAATCTGGAGATTCTTCTCGTTTGGGTACTTCTTGTACTCAGCAAGTGCTGAGCGCTTGGCTTCAATGAGAGGGGTCATCTCGGTCAACTTGGCATCAAACCAGTCCTGTGACTTCGAGGTCTTCCTCCCAAAGGTAGCCAAGGCTGTGTGGTGGATGGTGTTTCACAGCTCTTCCCACTTCTGCTTTGCAGATTCTCCTTCTTGTGGTACACCAAGTTCCTTCTCAAAGGTAGAGGCAAACTGCTCAACAAGTTCTGGTTGGGCCATCTTTCTGGTGTCAATCCGTGCCTTTCCAGGCTGTTTGTGATGCACAGATTGTGATATGTGCAGAACTCAAGCAGCCGCTGTCCGTTGTCGTTCATTCTGCCCACGCCAAATGGTCCAAGACAGGAGGGCCAGGAGTCATGGTCAGCACCCACTCTGGCATTGAAGTCTCCAAGGAGAATGAGTTGGTCAGAGTTGGGGATGATCCTGACAGTTGTTGCGAGATTCTCGTAGAACTCGTCTTTTGCCTCTGGTGTGGCTGTCAGTGTTGGGGCATACACACTGACGCGGGTGACTGGGCCTTGAGTGGTGTTCAGGCGGAGGGTGAGGAGTCGTGCAGAGCCATTGCTGCCCGGTTCCACCATCTTCAGCAAGGTGTTCTTCACTGCGAAGCCCACTCCGTGTTCCCTGTGTTCGTCACTGCCCTTTCCCTGCCAGTAGAACGTGTAGTCCTTCTCTCTCAGTGTGCCTGCGTCAGCCAACCGTGTTTCCTGGAGAGTGGCGATATCCACTCCCAGTCTCTTCAGCTCCTTATTGATGATGGCAGTCTTCCTGGTGTTGTTGATGTCCTTGAGGTTAGCAGCGAGTCCTGTCATCATAGTGCGGATGTTCCAAGTTCCCAGTTTTAGAGTTGGTCTCTTTTGTTTTTTTGTCTTGCCTGGTGCGAAGGTTCTCAGCCTGATGTTCGGACTTCTCCTCATCTCCATGCACCCAATGAGGAAAGCAAGCTGTGGTGGGACAACACCTTATTGGCTGGGGGCTGCCCAGCTTGAGGCGGGCGGTAGCTGTCCAGTGAGCTCTGATGATCCCTCCCACCATCGGGAACAACCCCTGGCGCCGCGCTCTACGCCAATTGAGCGGTGGCTTATAACCGGTAACTGTCATTCCCCGTGTTTTGTCTATGCCAAAGGCGAAGCTGGAGTGTGCTCTCCAGTGATCCGGTGTTCTACCTTCCAGCGTTGGGCGTTGGTAGGATTCAAGCCTGGGCAGGAAGATATGGAGGACAAGATGTTGTCCATGCAGCATGTACCCCCTCTCCACGTCACTGATGAATCCAAAGGAACAGCAGGGCTGCTACAGTTTGGCACCAGCGCGATCGCAGGAGCTGCCAGAACAATGTTGAACACAACAGAGAACTGCCTTATGGGCTCCGACTCCGGATTTTTCCTCAGGGTTGACTCCCGAGGCCTTTCCCGTGACCGGGTGTGCCGCAAGGCAGCGGAGGTTTGAAATCAGGGTTTACCTTCCCCTAGATGGGCTACCTTCCCAGGTTGACGAGCCACCATCTACCCGAAGCATCTGGTTTTAAGGCGCCAGAGATCCGCCCTCGCCCCTTCTCCTATTAGTAAAAGCAGTTCCGCCGGGCTTAGAGACTAAACCACATGGGCAGGCTACGAGTTGGACTTAGTTGTCAGAGGCTTTTCGAGACGCATGCCGTAATGAGCATTTTATGAGCACTGGGAGCTTAACCCCAGTGCCGCTCCTGGCTATGACAACCTTGGAACCTGATTCCCCTCCCACTGATCATGTTTCCCGGTCCTCGCCCAGGTGCTTCTCATCACACCATCACCAGCAGTGTGTGTACTTTGCGGCCATTTGCCAGTAACGCACTACTGGTCCATAGTATTGTCATCTGTGCTGTTAGTCTGCCAGTATTTTCAGCACTCTCACAACGTGTTAGTCACTCCATGTTTGCCGTGGTTCTTGTGCGTTCTTGAAGCGATGTCGGCTCTGGGGCGCACCTGTGGCTAACACATGTCCTCTCATTCGTTCTCTGGGCAATGCTGGCCCTGGGACGCCATCAGTAGGTGTG
Source organism: Pholidichthys leucotaenia (assembly GCA_020510985.1). Classification (NCBI taxonomy): domain Eukaryota; kingdom Metazoa; phylum Chordata; class Actinopteri; order Cichliformes; family Pholidichthyidae; genus Pholidichthys; species Pholidichthys leucotaenia. The sequence continues at coordinate 447,889,292 of CM035839.1, read as the reverse complement.
TTTGTGTTTTTTGTACACTACCGTTCAAAAGTTTGAGGTCACCCAGACAATTATTTTGTGTTTTCCATGAAAAGTCACACTTATTTACCACCATGAGTTGAAAAATGAATTGAAAATATAGTCAAGACATTGACAAGGTTAGAAATAATGATTTGTATTTGAAATAATAATTTTTTCCTTCAAACTTTGCTTTCGTCAAAGAATCCTCCATTTGCAGCAATTACAGCATTGCAGACCTAACATGATTGCACAAGGGTTTTCTAATCATCCATTAGCCTTCTGATGCAATGAGCAAACACATTGTACCATTAGAACACTGGAGTGATAGTTGCTGGAAATGGGCCTCTATACACCTATGTAGATATTGCACCAAAAACCAGACATTTGCAGCTAGAATAGTCATTTACCACATTAGCAATGTATAGAGTGTATTTCTGATTAGTTTAAAGTTATCTTCATTGAAAAAAAGTGCTTTTCTTTCAAAAATAAGGAAATTTCTAAGTGACCCCAAACTTTTGAATGGTAGTGTACATCTTCACCTTTTTGGGAATTGTCTGTCGTTCTGTATTAAATGTGCTGTGGTGAACCCTGCACGTAAATCCTCGTTATTTTATCCTCCCTCTCCGTGCCCTGCATAAGAGCGCATGGAGGGTTATGATGAATGGATTTACATGCAGGATTCACCACAGCACATGTACTGAATATAAAGACTAATCCCAAAAGGTGAAGACTTACAAAAATACACAGGTCAGGGAAGATGGAGAGGAAACATGTTAACCACGGTTGTGCCCCAGAGCAGACATTGCTTCAAGGGCGCAACAGAACCACGGCTGTGTGGAGCGGCTAACACGTCGTGATAGTGTTGGAAATTTTGGCTGGCTGACAACACTGTCATATGGGCGAGACGCCGTGTTATCCGGTGCTCAGGCCATATTCCTCCTCAGCCCAGCTCTTATTGTGACAGCGTCTCAGCGGGCTCCCAGCTGTCAAGCTCTACGGGACGGCTGGAGCCCAATTACCTCTCATCAGCTGAGGCGCTGTCAACCAGTATAAAAGGGAGCAGCTCCGATCATTCGGGGTTGTGACCTCACACCATTATCAACGCTCTTCTCCGGCGTGGATAAGGCTGGAACCCCTTCGTCTGGCGCCAGCCACCCGCTCGTCATTCTGCATTGTGTGTAAGTGTTTATTCTTGTACGATCATTTGTGTTTTGGCCCCACGAGGCCCTGTTCCTTTGTTCCTTTCCCCTTATTATAATAAACATCGCAAACTCACTGGTCTGCCCTTGGCTCTCATTGTATGGCTCGCGAGAGCCATATGTAACAAACACGGCAGATGATGCACACAAAGCATGAACAGCTGACTGTCACTGAGTCTGACTCGCTAGGCACAGGGCCCGCTTGGCACGGCTCAAACCTATACAGTTTGATGCCCCCAGATTCTTCATTGTCATCCTATTCTTCGGAACTATAATCGTCTGAAGATTGGACAACACAAACCAATTCCAGACTAGATGTGCTGGAACCACAGTCAATGTTTTCAACCGCTTCCATCCTGTGTGTACAATGGGCAGCCAAGCGCTGTGTTCTATCGATGACGTTACAACATGGCCGTGGGGTTTTCCAGCCACTGATGCAATGGGTGATGTGGCGCTCATGAAAACGTCGGATATTCGTGTGAAAAAAGCCTGTTTGACTTAGAACTGCACAGACCAACCTATTTCATCATATTGTATTATGTGTTGAAAAATTAGATGAATTCAAAAACGTGTTATCAGCACTTTAAATTATAATGTGAAGGCCCACACAAAAAAAATCAGATGTCGGCAAAAAATCAGAATTGAGCATTAAGACCTGCAGTGTGACCGTAGCCTAAGATACACACACACATATGAGTATGCAGATTATAATGAATTAATTTGGATTTGGTCCAACAGGAGTTGATTGTGAAGGGTCAACTAATTTCAAAGAGGGTAAAATGTTGATAAAAGGTCCCCAGATTTTTTCATATATTTCAGATTTCTTTCTGACATTATACAACATCTTTTCTGGTGTGCAGTAGGATGCGAGTTCATTGATCCAGTGTCTTGGCTATGGTGAGTGTTCGGTTTTCCAGTTAGTTAGAATGCATTTATGTGAATATAATTCCTTTTCCAATTTTGTAATTTAGTGCCAGCTATATGACATGAGAGATTAGGATTACCATATAGTGGAGTTCTCCTGAAGAAAGACTCATTCAGACCTAAGAGTAGGTGTGATTCTTTCCATACATTAAACATTTATTATTATCTGATTTTTTTGGTGAGTGAGGTTAGATGTTTTTTTGAACTAATGAATGGAATCATTTTCAAAGGTGTCTTTTTCATCTCATGTTGTTTGATTGTCACCCATCTAGCCTCACTTTTTGTTTCGTTAAGTCAAATCCAGATGGGTCGAAATTATGAAGCAAGGTAACAGTTCCTGAAATTTGGAAGGTTAAGGCCTCCCTTCAAGTATGGAGCCTCTTCGGACATTAGTTTGACCCTCGGAGATCTTCTCTTCCATAAGAAGGAGCTTATCACTTTTAGTTTTAAGGAATTTTAATGGGCATGCATTAGAACATTTATATAAATTTGAGCAGAATATTCATTTTAATTGTACTGATTATGCCAATCAGAGATAATGGGAGTTCCATCCATCTTTGAAGGTTGAGTTTAGTTTGTTCCATACGTTTTACACGGTTTTCTTTTAACAGCTGTTCAGGGGATTTGGCATTAAGTATTTGAGGCCATTGGTGCACCATTTCGGTGGGTCAGTTCAATACTTAATATGGCGATCATTTATATTTAATGGCAAAATCTCACTTTTAGTGTAGTTTGTTTTATATTCTGAGACTGCACTATAATCATTTGGGGATTTTAATAATGGGGGTACTGAATTGTTGGGGTCAGTTATATATATAATAACAAGTCGTCAGCATAAAGAGAGAGTTTGTGCTCACTTGTACCAAATTTGATTCCAGTTTTTGATGAATTGGTTCTTACGGCGATGGCTAGTCATTCTGTGGTGATAGCGAAAAGCAAAGGGGAGCTCGGCCATGCTTGCTGGCAACCTCAACATAGAGAGAAGGTGTTGGAGATGGCATTAAATTAAATTAAATTAAATCACCCTTATTGTTATTCAACCGTACAACCAATCATGTACAGCAGAACGAGATTGTGCTTTACCTATCTACAGTGTAAATCACACACACCCCAAGTGCAGAATCAGAGGGCCGCTGCCATGCAAGGCGCCGCCACAGAGTTCCCTCCTCCATTCCATTGATTGCTGAGCACCAAGCTGGATGGCATGAAGTTCCACTTTTATATGGTCTTTGGCATGACCCGGCCGGGATTTGAACCCCTGCCTCCCGGGTGTGGGGCGGATGCTCTACCAACTGAGCCACCACTCCGGTAATTATTTAGTTATTTGTCAGGATGTTCGCCTTGGAAGCATTAAAGAGGGCTAATATATTTAATACATTTCTTTCCAAAATCCATGGATTCAAGAGTTCTGAAAAGAAAACTTGGTTCAATCCTATTGAAGGCCTTATTTGCATCCATTAATATAGTTAGCATGGATTTTTTGTCCTTTTGAGCTGCTTCCGCTATATGGAGTAGACATCATACATTATCTGAACCATGTCTATTTTTAACAAATCCTGTTTGGTCAGGGTGGATTTTTTTAGTTAATATGTCTTCAAGTCTGTGGGCAATTATGTTAGCTAGAACCTTATAATCAGAGTTTAAAAGACTGAGGGGTCTATAGGAGTCAGATTTCTGTTTATTTTTTCCTGGTTTGGGGAGTAATGTGATTACTGCCATTTCTAATGAGTGTGATTTTTTTTTTTTTTTTAATTTTCTAAAGCTTCCTTAATCATATTAGTGAGGGGAGTCAGTAATTGTTTTGCAAAGGTTTTATAATGCTCAACTGGGAATCCATCTGGCCCTCGTGTTTTATTGTTCTGTAAAGAGTTAATTGCTTGAAGTGCTTCTGTCTCTGCTACCTCAGCATCCAGGTGATCTCAATCTTCTGCCTTTAATTTGGGGAGGGGTAATTGTCTCAGAAATTTGTTTGAATTACTATTGTCATTGTCCTGGCCTGTTTTGTGTAAATTTTCATAGAACTGCTTCAATTCTGCATTTATAGCTTTTGTATTATCAAGAAGCCTGCCATTTTCTGTTCGAATTGAATTTATAAATTTACTGGATTCCTCTTTTTTATTTGTCATGCCAACAGTTTACTTGATGTATTTCCATATTCATAATAGTGGTATTTAGTTCATGGTATTTATGCCCTGTCCACACTGTGTATGGTGCGGATGGGACACTGTTGACTTCGACTAGGGATATTGTCGGGCGGTGGAAGGAATACTTCGAGGATCTCCTCAATCCCACCGATACGCCTTCCACAGAGGAAGCAGGGTTTGGGGACGAGGGGGATGACTTGTCTATCACAGGGGCTGAGGTCGCCAAGGTGGTTAAAAATCTCCTTGGTGGCCGGGCCCCGGGGGTGGACGAGATTCGCCCTGAGTACCTCAAGGCTCTGGATGTTGTTGGGCTGTCATGGTTGACACGCCTCTGCAACATTGCGTGGAGGTTGGGGGCAGTGCCTTTGGCATGGCAAACCGGGGTGGTGGTTCCTCTCTTCATAAAAGGGGACCGGACGGTGTGCTCCAACTTTAGAGGGATCACACTCCTCAGCCTCCCTGGGAAGGTCTATGCCAAGGTACTGGAGAGGAGAGTCCGGCCGTTGGTAGAACCTCGGATTCAGGAGGAGCAATGTGGTTTTCGTCCTGGCCGTGGCACATCAGACCAGCTCTTTACCCTCTCGAGAATTCTTGAGGGTTCGTGGGAGTTTGGCCAACCAGTTTACATGTGTTTAGTGGACTTGGAGAAGGCATTTGACCGCGTCCCTCGTGGTTTTTTGTGGGGGGTGCTTCGGGAGTATGGGGTATCGAGCTTGTTGTTACGAGCTATTCGGTCTCTGTACGACCGTTGTGAGAGTTTGGTTCGTATTGCCAACACTCGGTCGGAGTCATTCCCAGTGAGAGTTGGACTCCACCAGGGCTGCCCTTTGTCACCAATCCTGTTCATAATTTTTATGGACAGGATTTCTAGGCGCAGCCAGGAAATGGAGGGTGTCATGCTTGGTGACCACAGGATCTCATCTCTGTTGTTTGCAGATGATGTTGTCCTGTTGGCTTCATCCAGCAATGACCTACAGCTCTTGCTGGGATGGTTTGCCGCTGAATGTGAAGCGGCTGGGATGAAAATCAGCATCTCCAAGTCCGAGTCCATGGTCCTCAGCCGGAAAAAGGTGGATTGTCCTCTCCGGGTTGGGGGCAGGCTCCTTCCCCAAGTGGAGGAGTTTAAGTATCTTGGGGTCTTGTTCATGAGTGAGGGGAAAATGGAATGAGAGATCGACAGACGGATTGGAGCAGCATCTGCAGTGATGCGGACATTGTACCGGTCTGTTGTGATGAAGAGGGAGCTTAGTTCTAAGGCAAGGCTGTCGATTTACCAGTCAATCTACATTCCTACTCTCACCTATGGTCACGAGCTTTGGGTAATGACCGAAAGAACAAGATCGGGGTTACAAGCGGCTGAAATGAGCTTTCTCCGTAGGATTGCTGGACTCACCCTCAGAGATAGGGTGAGGAGCTCAGTCATCTGGGAGAGGCTCAGAGTAGAACCGCTGCTCCTCCACATTGAAAGGATTCAGTTGAGGTGGTATGGGCATCTGATTAGGATGCCTCCTGGACGCCTCCCACTTGAGGTGTTTCAGGCACGTCCAACTGGGAGGAGACCCTGGGGCAGACCCAGGACTCGGTGGAGAGACTATGTCTCCCAGCTGGTCTGGGAACGCCTTGGTATCCTCTCTGGAGAGCTGGAGCAGGTGGCTGGGGAGAGGAAAGTCTGGGCTTCTCTGCTTGAACTGCTGCCTCCGCGATCCAGACCTCCGGAAAAGTGGTAGAAGATGGATGGATGGATGAATGGATAGTTCTAGCCAGAGCTGCTTCCTCTTTGTTAGTGCAGAGGTTGTTGTACAGTATCTTTGTTTGAGTTAGTGTGGTACATGGGAAATGGCACTTTTTTGTGAGGTGCAATGTGGGAATGTGCACTTCCTGTCACTTCCCTGCACTGCCCACTATAGGGGGTGGGCCACAAGCTTGTGGTCTCTTTGACCGGTGCCCATCGCTAGGTGCCTGTCGTGTAACCGCTATCCAACTTACATAAATAAAGCTGTGTTCGCCAGCTCCATCTTGCCTCATCCTTCGCCCAGGTATTTTCCATACATAACATTTGGCGATGTCGGATTAACTCATGGAGGCGTGCATAACACCACTCCGTCCCTTCCTCGAGCTCACAGGTGAACCACTGGTTCCATGGCCGCATTGGTTGGAGGCCTATTAAATGTACATTATGGCGCTGGACCTCAGGAAGCTCGATCAAGTGAGGACACAGGCTCTTCTCGTTCACAACCTGGGTACTGAAGGCCAGAGGGTCCTACGGACGCTCGGCACGACGGACTTGTATGAGGACGCTGTGGAGCTGCTAGCTAAACGTTTCTACACCCCAGACAGTGTGACTATTCGGAAAATGCGTTTCTGCCGGAGACGCCAGTGTGTAGGTGAGCCTATCCGCCAGTATGTCATTGACTTGAAGCAACTAGCTAGTAGTGTCGTTTTGGACCATTTGAAGACGAGATGGTATGCAACCAACTAACAGAGCACACATGCAATGCTGAGCTGCGTGCTAGCATTGGTGGCACCTAATGACTTGACATTAGCTGAAGCAGTTGAGCTAGCCCTCCAGTTGGAAGCTGTTGATAAACCAGCTCTGGACCTAAATTGGCGCCAGCCACAGAAGCCACCTGAGCCAATGTCACGGACCCTGGTGGCGAGGATAGCTTGGACGAAGATTATTGGGCAATCAAAGCTGCCAGCCGAAGGTCTGCCCTGGTAAACTCCCGTTGCAGGGGTTGTGGGTCCGCAACCCACCACCATAAAGCGAAGAAATGCCCGACAAGAAGAAAACATTGTACTAGATGTGGACGTTTGAATCTATACCAGGGTGTGCTGTTTGTCTTACCTGGGAAACCCATGGCAGAAATCATCCCGCCTGCCCCGATGGACACCGGGAGCAAATGGTATGAAGAATTACACCCTTGCTTTCAAGTCAACCAGTTCTTGGCCAGTGTCGGTACACATGCCGATGAGCAACACCTTGTGAGCTCCAGATGCCTCCGGTACTTGGCCACAGTTGGGTGGGGGGTCTGCAGCTACGATGGTGTACACTACAACATTTATAGAAGAGGACAGGGCCAGACCGACAAGCATGGAGTTAGACCATGCTTAGCAGCAACACATCAGGCTGAGTAAAATTCCACTTCGGGTTATGGACTTGGTTCGGGTTCGGGGTGAAGAAAGTCCACAAGGAAGATGGGTCAAACGACAGCCAGCAAAACTTTTGTGCAGTTTTAATTAAGCAAAAAATCTAGACATGACAATGTATGGGGAAAAACTGTTTTGTTACTGTTCTATTGTTTCTGAACAAAAAGTTTTGTTATGATAATACAGTATCTCACAAAAGTGAGTACACCCCTCACATTTTTGTAAATATTTTATTATATCTTTTTATGGGACAGCACTGATGATATGACACTTTGATACAATGTAATCAGTGTACAGCTTGTATAAAGTGTAAATTTGCTGTCCCCTCAAAATAACTCAACACACAGCCATTAATGTCTAAACCGCTGGCAACAAAAGTGAGTACACCCCTAAGTGAAAATGTCCAAATTGTGCCCAAAGTGTCAATATTTTGTGTGGCCACCATTATTTTCTAGCACTGCCTTAACTCTCTTGGGCATGGAGTTCACTAGAGGTTCGCAGGTTGCCATCACAGAGCTGGTGGATGTTAGAGACCTTGTGCTCCTCTACCTTCCGTTTGAGGATGCCCCACAGATAGTCAACAGGGTTTAGGTCTAGAGACATGCTTTGTCAGTCCATCACCTTTACCCTCAGTTTCTTTAGCAAGGCAGTGGTCATCGTGGAGGTGTGTTTGGGGTTGTTATCATGTTGGAATACTGCCCTGTGGCCCAGTTTCTGAAGGGAGGGGACAGTACATGTTGGCATTCATGGTTCCATTAATGAACTGTAGCTCCCCAGCGCCGGCAGTACTCATGCAGCCCCAAACCATGACACTCCCACCACCATGCTTGACTGTAGGCAAAACACACTTGTCTTTGTACTCCTCACCTGGTTGCTGCCACACACACTTGGCACCATGTGAATCAAATAAGTTTATGTTGGTCTCATCAGACCAAAGAACATGGTTCCAGTAATCCATGCCATTAGTCTGCTTGCCTTCAGCAAACTGTTTGTGGGCTTTCTTGTGCATCATCTTTTAAAAGAGGCTTTCTTCTCTGACAGCCATGCAGACTAATTTGATGCAGTGTGCGGCGTATAGTCTGAGCACTGACAGGCTGACACCCCGCCAATTCAACTTCTGCAGCAATGCTGGCAGCACTCATACGTCTATTTTCAAAAGACAACCTTTGGATATGATGCTGAGCACATGTACTCAACTTCTTTGGTCGACCATGGAAAGGCCTGTTCTGAGTGGAACCTTTCCTGTTAAACCGCTGTATAGTCTTGGTCACCCTTCTGCAGCTCAGTTTCAGGGTGTTGGCAATCTTCTTATAGCCTAGGCCATCTTTATGCAGAGCAACAATTCTTTTTTTCAGATCCTCAGAAAGTTCTTTGCCATGAGGTGCCATGTTGAACTTCCAGTGACCAGTATGAGAGCGTATGAGAGTGATAACACCAAATTTAACACACCTGCTCCCCATTCACACCTGAGACCTTGTAACACTAACGAGTCATATGACACTGGGGAGGGAAAATGGATAATTGGGCACAATTTGGACATTTTGACTTAGGGGTGTACTCACTTTTGTTGTCAGTGGTTTAGACATTAATGGCTGTGTGTTGAGTTATTTTAAAGGGACAGCAAATTTACACTGTTATACAAGCTGTACACTGACTACATTGTATCAAAGTGTCATATCTTCAGTGCTGTCCCATGAAAAGATATAATAAAATATTTACAAAAATGTGAGGGGTGTACTCACTTTTGTGAGATACTGCATTATCATAATAAAACTTTTTGTTCAGAAACAATAGAACAGTATCAAGACAGTTTTTCCCCATACATTGTCACGGCTGGATTTTTTTGCTTAAATAAAACTGCACAAAATCATCAAGAGCAAATTAAAACTTTTTTTTTCTTTTTTTTGGAGGTACACAGTTCAGAAACTACAGTAAAAAAAAAAAAAAGTCTCTCTTCATTTGAAAATATAGGCACATGTGCCCCTCTTACTCTCTGCCATTCTTCTGCTCCGTGCACGCCAGGCTTGTTTACCTGGTGCTGCTGAGTCACATGATGGGAGTAGCACCTAAACACTGGTTGCCAACTGCCATAGTAAAACCACAGGAAGAAGAAGAGCAAAGCGTGCCTCCTCATGGGAGTGGCACACACAGACACAGAGTATCAATTTCATTACACTGGTATTGATCAATATCAGTACTCTAAAAATTAATTTTCTGGACAGTTAGCAGAATCTTTTCAGTTTACCAACCAATGATCACAGAAGAAAAACTATTTCTCAGCTTAACTTTATTGACCCATGCAGAGAGTCAACATGGCCACAGATCCTCCTAGCTCTGTCGCCTGGGAAGGACCCCGCACCAAGGAATTCACAGTTATATAAAGGCTCGCTGTTAGTGGGCGTTACTTTCCAACAATACATGTCCATTGTTTCAAAGTAGGTCCTTTCAGTGTTGAAATGGCTTCAGAGCTCTTTTATGACTTCCATCCTGTCCAGATGTCTGCTTTCCTCTCAGCATCCATGTTTCCTCTTCAGCCTTATGCATGCCGATATATGGAAACAAGAACAAAGACTTTCCTGTTAAACTTACATGTGTGTGTACTATGGGTGTAAGCAACTGATGTTTATGTGTGAATGGTGTATGTGTGGTTTTAAGAGATATGTGTATGCAAGCACTTTGTGTAACATCTAATTAACTAATCTTCACGATTTATTTATTATAACAATTATTTTGTCTCTTGACTCCATTTTATGGAGTCAATAACTATAAAAAACAGGTATCAGACACCTGATGTTATTCTCATGTGTGATGGGTGAAAAACCTATATATACTTTCATGAGTTACCATTGTAATGCAATTGTTTTCTGTCTTTATTCTTTTAGCATTTATACAGGAAAAATTCTCACCTTGTTTCTACTACCTTTGACAATAAAAATGAGTCATTTACAAACATTCAGTATTACAATTTCAATATCAAAAATAAAAACTTAAAAAATTCCAATAAATATATTTACACAATTTTCAGCTGTTACATCATGCTCTAGTCATTATAAGCATATTGTCAATACCAACATTTTTTTCTTGCAGAGACACTGGTAGACATGATTTAAACCTGACTGTCCTCATCACTTGAATCCTTGTTGCACTCCTCTTGCTAAGCTAATATGAGATACTGGTGTGCACCAGTATCTGTCATTTGCAGATGACATAGTGCTGCTATCAGATCTGATGGGACACGCACCGGAACTACTAATTAGAGTAGAGGTTGAATGTAAAATGGTTGGCTTCAATATTAATGCCAAGAAAACAAAGTACCTGACCTACAACATCAGGGAACCAGGACCACTGCAAACAAAGGAGGGTATTGAGCTGGGAAAGAAAGAAGACTTCAAATATCTGGGTTCATGGATAGTCAGCACGGAGAAAGACATAAAGACACAAAAAGCACAAGCATGGGATGCCTTGAACATGATGAAAAATATCTGGGAGTCAAGAATGTCAAGGAATCTGAAGATCAGATTCTTTCTGGCTACCATAGAGTCAATCCTGTTATATGGATGCAAAAGCTGGACAGTAACACTGCAGATAGAACGCTCTCTAAATGGCACCCACTCTTGCCCGCTGAGGAAAGTGCTCAGTGTAAAATGGTGGATGCATACAACCAATACAGAGTTGTATGGTGACCTTCCCCCAGTGGGGAACAAAATAGCAGCAAAGAGAATGCAACTAGCTGGACACTGCCATCGCCACCCAGAGATGAGTGCCCACAAACTAGTCCTGTGGCAACCAACCCACGGTCAACGCACCAGAAGGAGACCACGACAAAGCTAAGTCCTAAGGCAGGATGCAGGTGGAGTCACTGTAACGCAGCTGGGAACACTAATGGATGATAGAGAGGTTTGGAGGAAGCATGTGCTCTCTCGCCTAATGGCTACCGAGAGAGAGAGCAAGAGGTGTGCACCAGCAGCATGTACTGAGTTTTTCAATAAGGCCTCTACCACAGGGAATGCAGCATCATCTTACACACATAAGGATGGCAATACCAATCACAAGAGATATTATGTTTTTTATTACTTCTGCCCACCGTCCGTAGCCAGTCAGTGAAGACATCGGGTTCATACCAAGTATCTTGGCCAAAACTCAGTCCTAAAAATATTCTTTCCAACCTCTGTCCAAGGAAACAGTGTGAGTGTGACCTTTCCGCCAAAGCTCTAATGTTAAATTCAACTGATATATTCATTGGTCAGACTGCATCATGTGGTTTGTATTCCAGGTCCCTCTTTCAATGCCCTGACTGTCTGACTTAATCCAGATACATCATGACAGTGTGGTCAGTCAGTCATACAGGGACGTAGACACCTCCCAGTTAGAGGCAGGTGTAAGTAGACCCTATGCGCACAGAGCCATCATCCTCCATTTCGTTCAAAGGTGTTGTTCTGCCCTGGCGCCATTGACGCTGGGACTACAACTGCAGAGGATGGTTTGGAGGAACTGTTTGAAATGTTCCTAAATCCTGAGCAGGTGAAATTAGTTTTATTTGTCCTACAACAAGGAACTCCGCATATCCCCACCAATAATTAGTTGTGAACACCTGTTTTACATATCTTGGTGTGTGTTTGAATATAGTGTTACTGCTTCACAATTAGGATTAGGATAAATAGTAGGCCGTGCCTACGCTCTCTAAGGGGTCTTTTCTAAGTACATTTACGCCAACATAATATTGTCCAGTTTAAGAGTTATCGGGTCCTGTGTGACTGAACACATCAGCCCAATTACATGGAGGAGTGCACATGTACTTTTAACTCTTTTCATACATCACAGACTCAGATTCGTAGTGCATGGAGTGGTCACAATTATATATATCAAAATAGTTAAACTAGACTACACAAGCTTTATCTTCAGTGCACGTTATGGTGGATAGTATCCCTTTATCCTTAATGTAAATGTTTATTGACTTGTCAGTTACCCTTTAAAATAACTACTGAGCTGCACAACAACCATATCAGGAGGACTATGACAAGAACAAGCACGAGGAACACGTGAGCCATTCAAAAACTGGAATCTGCGTCAGTAATCACTGTGGGGTCTTTCATTGTTAGCCAGTCTCTCTCGGATCTGGCTGGATGTTTTCATGATTGTTGCGGCCCTAAAAGCCTGAATTTGCGGGGGCTTTTTTAAAAGTTGCGATGTTTGGAGAGGTTTTTTTTAGCACTAAAAGTGGTGGGAAGAATTACAAATTTTAAAGCAGATGGTTTTTCCAGCTTACTACAGTGATATTCTATATAACAATACAAGAAAAGCACAGGATTGTCAAACATTTCCTATTACAGTGATTAGTAAATTAAGCAGAAACTTCTGCTATACAGAAAAAAACTCTTTTGTGCAGCAGCCAATACAGACTTTAACACAATATCCATTACAACAGCACAACAGCTAAATTGCACTGAATGCATGTTTAAGAGTAGAGATGTGGAAATTATTTGCAGCGCCTTAATCTGAAAACTCCCTATGGTCCCCAACTACTCAGTACCAAGCGGAAAGGAAAAAATAATTTATTCTGTTAGTCTGTATTGTCTATTGGAGTCTGTGTTTTTCCGGGAAAAAAATGCAGACAATATTCCTATCCCTAACTCCTACCTGTCTGTCTATCTGCTGCGTGTCGTCACACACACACACACACACGTCTCATCAGACTCACATCTTTCATTTACGGGGGGCGGGAGGGGTCTGTATTTGGATCACAGATTCACAGCTTTAAAGTGCTGATGACACGTTTTTGACTTCCCTCTAAATTTTCAATACAAAATACAACATGACAAAATAGGTTAGTCTGTGCAGTTCTAAGTCAAACAGGCTGTTTTTCACGCGAATATCCAATGTTTTCAAGAGCGCCATGTCACCCATTGCATCAGTGGCTGTAAAACCCCACAGCCATGTTGTAACGTCATCGACGAAACACAGCACTTGGCTGTCCTTTGTACACACAGGATGGAAGTGATTGAAAACATCGACGATGGTTCCAGCACATGTAGTCTGGAATTGGTTTGTGTTGTCCAATCTTCAGACGATTATAGTTCTGAAGAATGGGATGACAATGAAGAATCTGGGAGCATCAAACCGTATAGGTTTGAGCCGTGCCAAGCGGGCATTGTGCCTAGTGAGTCAGACTCAGTGACAGTCAGCTGTTCATGTTTTGTGTGCATCATCTGCCATGTTGTCAGCCAGCCAATATTACCAACACTATCATGACGTGTTAGCCACTCCACACAGCCGTGGTTCTGTTGCACCCCTTGTAGCGATGTCGGCTCTGGGGAGCAACCGTGGTTAACATGTTTCCTCTCCATGTTTGCTGGGCAATGTCGGCCCCGAACACCTACTGTTTGTGTTTCTGTGTATTTTTGTAAGTTTTCACCTTTTGGGATCAGACTTTATGTTCAATACATTTGCTGTGGTGAATCCTACGCCTAAATCCTCATGTAAATCCTCGTAATTTACACGTAAATCCTCCCTGTCCATGCGCTGTTACGCAGGGCATGGAGAGGGAGCATAAAGTAACGAGGATTTACATGCAGGGTTCACCACAGTACATTTAATATAGAAAGACAGACAATTCCCAAAAAGGTGAAGATGTGCAAAAAACACAAACACACTTACTGATGACGTTCGGGGGCCAGCATGGCCCAGAGAACGAATGAGAGGAGACGTGTTAGCCACAGGTGCGCCCCAGAGCCAACATCGCTTCAAGGATGCACGAGAACCACGGCAAACATGGAGTGACTAACATCATGAGAGTGCTGAAAATACTGGCAGACTAACAGCACAGATGACAATAATACTGACCAGCAGTGTGTTACTGGCAAACGAGTGTGAGAGTTTTGAGTGTTTTGATCATCCCAAACGTACATTCTGTAAAACTTACAACCGTGAGACCTTATTAAACATCAAGGTACTGCACGCTGCAAGAATCGCGGTGCTCGGTTGTAACTTGGACATTCTACGCCAGCATGGAATTCTGTCGGAGTCTCCGCTGGAGGCTACCCGGAAAGGAGGCAGCGTAAGTGGAGCGAACACAACCAAAGGTGAGGAAAAAGGGCCGGGATTCATTCTAGGCTAAAGGCTAACCCCTCCAGACCAGCAGTACCATCGCTCCTTCTCTCTAATGTCCGCTCCCTCGACAACAAGCTAGACAAGTTACGTCTGCTGAGAGAAACCCGGAGAGAGTGGAGGGACTGCTGTGTGCTTGTGTTCACGGAGACATGGCTCCACGACAACATCCCTGATGAGGCCATTCAGCTGGAAGGTACAACAACGTTCCGGGCGGACAGAGAAGCTGCAAGCTCCGGTAGGAGCCATGGGGGGGGTGGCTATGCATCTATGTTAACAGTTAACAAGAACTGGTGCGTTAACGCCACGTTAGTATCTAAACACTGCTCTCTGTTGGCGGCGTTCCTTATTGTAAATTGTCGGCCATTTTATCTGCCGAGGGAATTCAGCAACATGTTTGTGACATAATGCATGGCCCAGGAGACACACACGCAGGCTCAGGATAGATTTAACAGCTTTATTAGCAACAAGGGAGTGTATGGCTGCGTGTCTGTGGAATAAGAATGTATTGGTGGTGGCGTCTGCGTCAGGCACGGGGGCAGGAGGCCGTACAGCCGGACAACCCTGTGGGAGAGAGCAGAGGGAGAAGGGTAACAGGCACCACACCAATACAGGGAATAATGATGGTAGCTGGCTTACTTGGTTGTGACAGGTGGCTGGCGTCGACAAGGGCGGAGCCCGGGAGACAGCGACCTGCGGTACCTGTGGCAGCAGCGTAGAGCCAACGGCGAGGTGATGAAGTCCGCCGCCAGGAATGTCCACCTGTGCACAGGGGAAAGCTAGAGGAGAGAGGTAAGGGGAGCTTACCCAGGATATCTTCGCTAGTCGGTTTGAGAGTAGCAAAGGGGCCGAAGTAGAGAGATGGCTTCAGGCAGAAGCCCAGGGCAGAGTGGATTAAATACCTCACCGCTGACGAGGAGCAGGTGTGCGCGCGGCTGGCGCCGCTGATGAGCGGCAAGTCATAACAGTACTCCCCCCTCTAGCAGCGCCTCTTGGCGATGGTTTTTCCGGGTGCGCTCGATGAAACTCAGAAATGAGTGACCGGTCCAACACCAGCGAGGAAGGCACCCACTGTCTCCACTCGGGTCCATAGCCCTCCCAATCCACCAGGTACTGCAATCCGCGACCCCGGCGTCGGGCGTCCAAGATGTCAGCGACGGTCCAGGCCGGATGGCCACCAATCAACCGGGGAGCGGGGTGCGCCGCAGGTGGAGGGCAGAGGGGGTCAGAGACCACCGGTTTGATTTTGGAGACGTGGAAGGTGGGATGGATGCGGAGGGAGGAGGGAATAGCCACACGCACAGCCACCGGATTAATGATTCTGGTTATGGGATAAGGGCCGATGAACCATTGGGCCAGCTTTCTCCTCTCACCCTTTAGGTATACGTCCTGTGTGGATACCCAAACTTGCTGTCCCACCTGGTAGGCAGGTGCAGGTCTCCTATGTCGGTCTGCCGTAGACTTATTGCGCTCCGCTGTGCGTAAAAGCGCATTACGCGCCGTGGACCAAAGGGAACGGCACCGCCTCAGATGTGCCTGGACAGAGGGAACAGCCAACTCGCCCTCCTGCGCGGGGAACAGGGGTGGATCATAGCCCAAGGATGCTTTAAAGGGCGACATCCCGATGGCCGTAGAGCGAGAGGTGTTGTGGGCGTACTCCACCCAGGCGAGGTGAGAACTCCAGGACATGGGTCTGGATGACGTGACGCAGTGGAGCGTCGCCTCCAGCTCCTGGTTAGTCCGCTCACACTGCCCGTTAGACTGGGGGTGATGGCCGGAGGAGAGGCTTATCTTGGCTCCCAGGGCGTTGCAAAATGACCTCCAGACGTCCGAAGAAAACTGGGGGCCGTGGTCGGAGACCACGTCGACCGGGATTCCATGCAGTCTGACCACGTGCTGGATGAGGAGGTCCGCCGTCTCCAAGGCTGAGGGAAGTCCACGTAGGGGCACGAAGTGGGTGGCCTTGGAAAAACGGTCTACAATGGTCAGAACTGTGTCAAAGTTGTTGGAGACAGGGAGCCCGGTGACAAAGTCCAGAGCGATGTGCGACCAGGGCCTGCCAGGGACGGGCAGGGGCTGGAGCAGACCCGCAGGGGGAGCGTTACCTGACTTATTGGCAGCACAGACGGGGCAGGCCTGGGCGTAACGGGCGGCATCCTTCCGCAGGCCTGGCCACCAAAAGGATTGCTGGAGAAGGTCAATCATCCGCGAAGCTCCAGGATGGCAAGTGAGCTTGGAGGTATGGAGCCAGTGTATGACGTCCCCCCGGACGGCAGATGGCACGAAGTGCCTCCCCTCCGGTCCGCTGCCAGGGTCCGGTTCCGACTCCTGCGCCCTCCGGATCTTGTCTTCTATGTCCCATGTAACAGCCCCCACGACGCACGACCTAGGCAAGATGGTGTGAGCAACGTCTTCTGCGGCCTTCGGGGCAAATTGCCTGGAGAGGGCGTCGGGCAGGCCGTTCTTGGAGCCAGGCCTGTATGTGATGCTGAACTTAAACCTTGCAAAGAACAGGGACCAACGCACCTGGCGGGCATTCAGACGCTTGGCAGATCTTAGGTACTCCAGGTTCTTGTGGTCAGTGAGGACCACAAAAGGCAAGGCTGCCCCCTCCAGCCAGTGACGCCATTCTTGGAGGGCAAGCTTGATGGCAAGAAGCTCTCTGTCCCCCACGTCGAAATTTCGTTCCGCCAGGGACAGGCGCCGAGAGAAGAAGGCGCAGGGTCGCTTGACTCCATTGGCTGGGGACCACTGGGACAACACCGCTCCCACCCCCGTGTCCGAAGCGTCCACCTCCACAATGCACTGCAGCGCGGGATCGACCTGGCTGAGGACCCGGGAGGAGGAAAACTCCGTCTTCAGCGCCTGTAAGGCCGAAGCAGCCTCTTCAGTCCACCAGAACGGGGTCTTAGGAGAGGTGAGGCGGGTCAGGGGCCCGACGATGGCTCCAAAGTTCGGGACAAAGCGGCGGTAGAAATTGGCGAACCCGATGAATTGCTGAACCTGCTTTCGAGAAGTTGGTGTGGGCCAATCCACCACTGCTTTGATCTTCGCTGGGTCCGGAAGCACCTGGTCATGGGAGATGACGAACCCCAGGAAGGAAGTTGTCTTGGCGTAGAATTCACATTTTTCCGCCTTGACGTACAGACGGTTCTCCAGCAGTCTCTGCAGGACCCGCCTCACGTGGACCCGGTGTTCATCCCTGGACCTGGAGAAGATGAGAATGTCGTCCAGGTAGACGAATACGAACAGGCCGATGAAGTCCCGGAGGACGTCATTGATGAGGCGCTGAAAGACGGCTGGAGCGTTGGTCAACCCAAACGGCATCACGAGGTATTCAAAATGCCCGTTTGGGGTTCGGAAGGCGGTTTTCCACTCATCTCCCTCCCGGATCCGGACGAGGTGGTAAGCGCTGCAGAGATCCAGCTTAGTAAACCAGGTCGCCCCCTGGAGGGAGTGGAAGGCAGTGTCCATAAGGGGCAGGGTGTACCGGTCCTTCTCCGTGATATCGTTGAGAGCTCGATAGTCGATACAAGGACGAAGAGATCCGTCCTTCTTTCCAACGAAGAAGAACCCTGCACCAACAGGAGAGGAGGACGGTCGGATGATCCCAGCACTGAGCGACTCCTTCAGGTAGCTGTTCATTGCCTCCTTCTCCGGCGCTGACAGACTGTAGAGGCATCCTGAGGGTAAGGGCGCCCCCTGGCAGATGTTAATGGTGCAGTCGTAGGGCCGGTGAGGAGGCAGAGACATCGCCTTTGACTTACTGAAAACGGCACCCAGGTCGTGGAACTCTGAGGGCACTAGGGTGAGATCCAGGGGCGCGGTGTCCTGAGCTGTGGGAGGCGAGGACGGGGTGCAGGCTGCGGATTGGAGGCAGGTACCCATGCAGAAAGTGCTCCACGCAGAAACCTTCCCAGTCTTTCAGTCCAAGGCGGGGTTGTGGAGGCGGAGCCAGGGATAACTGAGGATGACAGGTGTTACTGAGGTGGGCAGGACGTAAAAGGAGATATCCTCCCGATGGTTTCCAGAGATGATCACCGGGACAGGGGATGTTTGGTGAGTTACTTTTCCCAGGGAAACTCGAGAGAGATTAACTAGGGCGAGATGAGTATCGAGGAGGTGACAGTGGATGCCCAGTCGGATTGCCAGGCTTTGTGAAATAAAGCTACCCTCCGCGCCTGAATCCACCAGTGCATGTGTGAGGTGCCCAGTGAGGTTGTGACAGAAGCGGATGGGCAGCGTCAAATGTGTGAGGGGACTTAACCGATTAGCGTCCGTGAGGCCCCCTACAGTGACTCGCGGACCACCTCGTTTGGCTTCTCCGGACAACGCTCCACCGTGTGCTGGCTACCTCCGCAATACATGCAGAGGCCCAGGTCACGACGGCGCTGTTTCTCAGCCAGGGGGAGCTTTGTCTGGCCCGTCACCATTGGTTCCGACTCCTCGGAGACCTCCGGTGGCAGCAACGCCAGGGGGCGAGCTTGGGGCAGACGTGCAGAGGCACCCCGCGAGCGAGAAGACTGCTTCCGCTCGGAGGCGCGCTCGCGCAGCCTGTTATCCAAATTGATGGTGAGAGAAATCAGCTCCGCCAGCGTCTCCAGGGTATCCCGTCCAGCCAACTCATCCCTCAGACCGGAATTTAGACTGCGGAGGAAGATGCCACAGAGCGCACGCTCTTCCCAGCCAACTTCCTCCGCGGTAACCCGGAAGTCGATCACATAGTCGGCCGCCGATCGGCTCCCCTGTTGGAGTACGAGAAGACGGTCGACCTGGACACTGTCCAAACGCGAATGATCGAACACTTCCAGAAATTGTCGCACGAACTGGCCATAGGTGAGGGTGGCATAGCTGGGCTTCACCATAATGGCGTAAGCCCAGGTAAGCACACGACCCTCAAGGAGATTACCTATATAGCCAATCCTGCTATGGTCTGAGGGAAAATCTCCGGGAACGCGAAGAAACACGGACTCACACTGCATAATAAAACCCTGAGCTCCACCCAGCTTACCACTGAAGCGAGCAGGAGTGGGGATTGGTGTGAGCCGTGTTGGCGCACCCGGAGCAGGCTGGACGGCCACCGGAGCCGCAGGAGCCACGCCACCCGGACGAGCCGAGGGGAACGGCTGCTGGGGGTCCAAGCGGTCTAATCAGTTAGTAATGATGATTAATTGATTCAGTATCACCTGTTGCTGATGAGCTATTAAATCCACCCGAGCCTCGAGGGTGGAAAGACGGCGTGCGAGCCCGCTGTCTGCCGAGCCGCTCTGCTGAAGCCGTACTGACATAATGCACGGCCCAGGAGACACACACGCAGGCTCAGGATAGATTTAACAGCTTTATTAGCAACAAGGGAGTGTATGGCTGCGTGTCTGTGGAATAAGAATGTATTGGTGGTGGCGTCTGCGTCAGGCACGGTGGCAGGAGGCCGTACAGCCGGACAACCCTGTGGGAGAGAGCAGAGGGAGAAGGGTAACGGGCACCACACCAATACAGGGAATAATGATGGTAGCTGGCTTACTTGGTTGTGACAGGTGGCTGGCGTCGACAAGGGCGGAGCCCGGGAGACAGCGACCTGCGGTACCTGTGGCAGCAGCGTAGAGCCAACGGCGAGGTGATGAAGTCCACCGCCGGGAATGTCCACCTGTGCACAGGGGAAAGCTAGAGGAGAGAGGTAAGGGGAGCTTACCCAGGATATCTTCGCTAGTCGGTTTGAGATCCGTAGTAGCAAAGGGGCCGAAGTAGAGAGACGGCTTCAGGCCAAAGCCCAGGGCAGAGTGGATTAAATACCTCGCCGCTGACGAGGAGCAGGTGTGCGCGCGGCTGGCGCCGCTGATGAGCAGCGAGTCATAACAGTTTGTAGCTGCTGTTTACATAGCGCCGAGCGCTAACGCTAAAGCTAATGCTAAAGAGGCACTTGGAGAGGTGCACGATGCTATTAGTGAAATCCAAACTTCACACCTGGACAGTTTTGTGGTGGTTACGGGGGATTTTAACCACACCAATTTAAAGACTGTGCTCCCCAAGTTTAAACAATGTGTAGACTTTAAGACCAGAGGAGAAAATATGTTGCACTTAGTGTACACAAACACAGATGCATATAAGGCAACACCTCGCCCCCACCCCGGCCTTTCTGACCACATATCCGTGATGCTCGTGCCTGCCTACAAACTTCTACTGAAGCGCAGCAGGCCAGTAGTGAAACAAATCAGAATTTGGCCAGAGAGTGCAACCTCAGCACTGAAAGACTTTTTTCTGCACACAGACTGGGAGGTCTTCAAAATAGCAGCCTCCCAGGATGACAAGACAGATGTGGAGGAGTATGCTGAAACGGTCACCAGCTACATCACGAAGTGCACAGACGATGTCACTATAGTGAAGACCATCACTGCACGGGGCAACCATAAGCCCTGGATGACTGCAGCGGTGCGCTCGCTGCTCACAGCCAGAGATGCAGCCTTCAGAGCGAAGGACAGGATCGCCCTCCGCTCAGCCAGGTCTGTGCTCTCAAAGGGAATTAAGACGGCGAAGCGCGCCTATGCGGAGAAAATCTAGGGACACCTCTGTGACACTAGGAACACCAAGCGGATGTGGCAGGGAGTTCGGACACTGACGAACTAAGTCTAGGCAGGGGGTTGATGATGACGACGCTTCGCTTCCAAACAGGCTCAACAACTTCTTTGCAAGTTTTGAAGCATCAAACCCGACAATCAGAGGGAGGGCTGGCCCATCTCCACCATCGGTTGGGCCAGCTATCACCATCAACACAGTGGACACACGGAGGACCCTAACCAGGGTCAACCCACGTAAAGCTGCAGGTCTGGACAACATCCCGGGACGTGTGCTCCGAGACTGCACGAGCGAGTTGGCGGATGTCCTGACTGATATTTATAACATCTCCCTGAGTCAGGCCATCGTTCCCAGATGCTTTAAGACCTCTACCATAGTACCGGTGGCAAAGAAACCAGTTGTGTCCTGTCTGAATGACTATTGTCCTGTTGCATTGACACCAATTGTGATGAAGTGTTTTGAACGGCTTGTCAAACCACACATCACAGCCTGCCTTCCTGCATCACATGACCCACTCCAGTTTGCATACCGTTCAAACTGCTCCACGGAAGATGCTATAGTCACCACCCTGCACTCTGTCATCACCCACCTCGACCAGAAAGACACCTACGCCAGACTCCTGTACATTGATTTCAGTTCAGCATTCAACACCATTATTCCCCAGAGACTGATGGAGAAATTACTCCTTCTTGGTCTGAACACCGCCACATGTCTCTGGATCCTGGATTTCCTGACTGAGAGACCTCAGTCTGTCCGGGTTGGAAATAACATCTCCAACTTTATCACGCTGAGCATCGGATCCCCTCAAGGCTGCGTACTCAGTCCACTGTTGTTTACACTTCTAACACATGACTGTGTATCCAGACACAAGGGGAACCAGATTATTAAGTTTGCAGACGACACCACGGTGGTGGGACTTATTCAGAGGGATGAGGAATCAATGTACAGGGAAGAAGTGAGAGACGCTGGAGGGCTGGTGCAGGGAGAACAATCTGGTGCTCAACGTGGACAAAATGAAGGAGATGATTATCGACTTCCAGTGGTCACAGCCTGAACCCTCTCAGCATCGACGGCCGTTTAGTGGAGAGAGTGGAGAACATCAAGTTCCTCGGAGTGCAGATCTCGCAGGACCTGACCTGGAGCAAGAATTCCTTGGGGATTAGGAAGCGGGCCGAGCAGAGAGTGCACTTCTTGAGGAAACTCAAACAGGCCTCTCTTCCCATCTGCATCCTCAGGACCTTCTACAGAGGTGTGGTGGAGAGTGTTCTGACGTACTGCATTGCAACATGGTACTCCAGCTGCAGTATGTCAGACAAAAAAGCCCTGCAGAGGATAGTTAAGGTAACTGAAAGGGTAATTGGAGTCTCCCTCCCCTCTGTTCAAGAACTTTTTCAGAACCATTGTAGGAGCAGGGCACTGAACATTGTCAAGGACCGTTCTCACCCTCTGCATAAACACTTTGAACTTCTGCCATCTGGCAAACGATTCCGGAGCATCAGAGGCAGAACCACCAGACTGATTAACAGCTTCCTTCCACAAGCTGTTAGGATGCTGAACAGTTGATCCGGAATCTCTCATACATACTACTGCACCTACGGACAGTATGTATATTATTTGTATATTATAGTTCTGGTTAGTTTTCAAGTATGTCTCAGGGAAGTGTGAATAGCTGTGTTGGGGTGGGGGGTGAGGGTATGTGTGAGTGTGTCTTAAATCATGTTCTTTTTACTTATATGGATGCCAAGAGAAACGCAATTTCATCTTGCCTGCACTACAGTTGTATGTACAACAATATGACAGTAAAGGTTGATTTGATTTGATTTGATTTTGATTTGAAATGGCCGCTAATATGTACACGCACTGCTGGTGATGGTGTGATGAGAAGCACCTGGGCGAGGACCGGGAAACATGATCAGTGGGAGTTTGAATCAGCTGGTGATAATGAGAGAGGGGACGTAGCCGGACCAGTGAAATGTCAGCATGAGATCACAGAAAGTAGGTCAAAGCTGCACATAAATCCATTAATCCTTTCCCTCCTCGTGCGCTCCTCCTGCCTAAAAGTGCACAAGAAGGCTTATGACAGTTGGAGCTGAAGCGTGTAATGTGGTCTTTCATGGCCTGCTGTTTATCTGAGCCTGCGACACAACGGGAAGGCATAGCCGTAAAATTAAAACAAGAAACTACAGAAACTGTGAGCTACAAAGCTGCTGTCATTCTAGTTAACAACACTGGAGTCCGTTCTGTTGATTATGTCATTGGGGTGCCGCCCTTAATTAGGTGGGCGGCACCACAGTCCAGTCAGCGGCTGCAGTTTTTTGATAATAACTAGTTTATGCAGGCGCTGTTGTAAATATTATATTGATCATAGACAATGACTTTTGGGTTTACACAACATCCTAAAAAATGTCAAAAACGTGTCATCAGCACTTTAAAGCTCATTGACAAGATGTAGTTATTTTACCTCTAAAGATGTATGAAATGATCAAACACTGGCTGTAGTGTTAGACTTGCTCGTTTGTTTGTGATTTTATGGAGTCTCTTGTCATGTGTGCTCCCGCAACAGGGTGCTTTTGGAGCAGGCGGACATTTTTTAACACAAACCCAGCACTTCGTACATGCTGTCAGGACGGAGACGTCCACTGGCAGGCTGGGGGACACGGAGGAAGGGACAGTGTTGGAAACCTTGCGGGTGAGTGTTTTGTTTTTTTTAATCACACACTGTTTTTTGCTGAAGCCTTCCATTAATACTTACTGTAAACATGGAAGTGAGCACGACGTAGCGATGCATTTGATTGGTTAGACTGAGAGTTTCAGCACCACTCAGCTGAAATTTGATTGGCGAAATTGATGGAAGTTGACGAGGATTGGAGTCAACTTAAAGTTGCAAGATTGCACTGACTGGCTGATTTCACGTGAATTGATGCAATCGCAACATCGCGAAATCCTGGAGGGACTTGTTAGCCATTTTGAGTGTACTCTACCTGCTGTGGACTCTTAATTCTTCACCAAGGTTTGAAACAATCAGGTCAGCTAAAATACCTGACTCCCTTTGCAGCCCCAGACTTCCTCCACAACAGCAACACTGTCTATGGCTAGCTTCTATGGTTTGTTTTGATAATAATTTTCAGTGTATAATGTGTACCCAATCTGCCTTGTGCTTTTACAGCTGTTGGAATTGACAATATTACCTTATATGGCCCCTGCCAGGGGGCTTCTAACCAGGTCTTCTTTCAACAGTCTTTGTAAGTACTTGGTTTCTGGGTTTTATGGTGATGATTCCTCCTGTGTGTTCCTTCCTAGGAAAAATAGCATGAACAGAATATTTTTGAGTCAACATTTTTAACATGTAATCTGCTAAGCCAAATCTCTTCATCTTCTGGGTTGAATGATGTAAGAGGGAATACTAATTCAAGCTTTTCATGCAAACTTTAAATGGAGATAAACCTCCTTTTGTTGGTATTATTCTCATATAAATTAGCATCAAAGGTAACCAATAAATCCAATTCTGTCCTGTTTCTGCCATTGTTTTCTTAATCTTTCTGTACTGGTCTGGTTATGTTGTTCCACAAATCCTGCAGATTGTGGATGATATATTGCATGGTGTTTCAAATCAATATTCAACACTTTCCCTAAATGTGAAATAATCTGTAACCATATCCACTGTAACTAAACAATATCTCTTCCCTTCACATTTGATTAGCTCAATGAAGTCCATGCAAATGTTCTGAAATGGTTATTGGGAAAATTTTGTCGCAAAAATTTTAAACCCACAGGCTGTGATAACCATCCCTCCCATGAACACATGACAAAGCCTATGTGTTCAAGTAGCATCATAATGATTTTTTTTTTTGTTGTTGTTTTGTTTTTGTGGGAGAATGGGTTTACCCTTTAGTCAGGTATAAATTTGGGAACCTTGATTGAACACAGCACTTTTATTTAATCACCTATAGAATCCAGCCTGCAGAGATATGTTTTGTTTGCATATTTGCATATACCGGACTGAGGAATCAAAGCTGGAGTTACAAGCCTGCTTTGACTGTACAGATTGGAGTGGTTTTGAAGCTGCAGCCATTAACCTAAATGAACTCACTGACACTGTGACGTCATACATCTGTTTCTGCGAGGACATGTGTGTGCAGACCAAGACCTTCTGCACATACAACAACAATAAACCCTGGTTCATTCCTAAATTGAAGCAGCTACATCAGACCAAGGAGGAGGCCTACAGGCCTGGTGACTGGACTCTGTACAAGCGAGGCAGAAACATGCTGACGAAGGAGATCAGGTTTGCTAAGAGGAGCTACAGTGTGAAGTTACAAAAAAACTTCTCAGCCAACAACTCTGCTTCTGTCTGGAGAGGCCTGCAGAATATCACCAACTACAGGAGACCATACCCCACCCTGTGGAAAACCTCCAGCTGGCTAACGACCTAAACAGCTTTTACTGCAGGTTTGAAAAGAACCTACAGTTCTCACCTCCCACCCACACAAAAGGATTATCTGCAGCCCCAGGAACTCCATCCCTCCTCCACTCTGACCTCCCACCAGCACTAACGATCTGTGAAGAGGAGGTGCGCCGGGTCTTTCAGAGACAAAAGATCAAGAAGGCTGCAGGACCTGATGGTGTGTCCCCGTCCTGCCTGAGAGTCTGCTCCAACGAGTTGGCCCCCATCTTCACCCGGATCTTTAACAGATCACTGGAGCTGCGTGAAGTGCCTTCCTGCTTCAAACGCTCCATCATCATTCCAGTTCCCAAGAAACCCTCTGTTACAGGATTAAACGACTACAGACCTGTTGCCCTGACCTCTGTGGTCATGAAATCCTTGGAGAGATTGGTGCTGAACCACCTGAAGGTCATCACAGGCCCCCTGATGGACCCACTGCAGTTTGCCTACCGGTCAAACAGGTCAGTGGATGATGCAGTGAATATGGGACTACACTACATCCTGCAACACCTCGACTCCCCAGGGACGTACGCCAGGATCCTGTTTGTCGACTTCAGCTCAGCGTTCAACACCATCATCCCAGGCATTCTTCATCAGAAACTCCTCCAGCTCAAGGTGCCCCCCTCCACCTGCCAGTGGATCTCCAGCTTTCTGGCTGACAGGTGGCAACAGGTGAAGCTAGGGAGATTTACATCCAGCTCCCGAAAAATTAGTACTGGCGCCCCCCAAGGATGTGTCCTTTCCCCACTGCTCTTCTCCCTCTACTCCAACGACTGCACCTCAAAGGACCCTTCGGTGAAGCTCCTGAAGTTTGCGGACGACACCACAGTCATCGGTTTGATCCGGGATGATGATGAGTCTGCATACAGGCGGGAGGTGGAGCAGCTGATCCTCTGGTGCAGCCAGAACCATCTTGAACTTAACCCAGCCAAAACGGTGGAGATGACTGTGGATTTCAGGCGACACCCCCCTTCATTCCCCCCACTCACCATCCTCAACAGCACAGTGTCCACTGTGGACTCCTTCAAGTTTCTGGGTACCACAATCTCCCGGAACCTGAAGTGGTCCTCCCATATAGACACTGTCCGGAAAAAGGCCCAGCAGAGGTTGTTTTTTCTGCGTCAGCTCAAGAAGTTTGATTTGCCTCAGGAGCTGCTGGTTGTCCTCTACACTGCCATCATCCAATCTGTCCTCTGCTCTTCCATCACTGTCTGGTTTGGATCTGCCACTAAACAGGATAAGACCAGACTGCAGCGGATCGTTAAGTCTGCGGAGAGAATCATTGGTACCGACCTACCCTCCATTGAGAACTTATATCGGTCCATAACCAGGAAATGGGCGGGAAACATCTGTGATGACCCATCACACCCCGGCCACAAACTGTTTGAACTTCTATCTTCTGGTCGTCGTTACAGATCACTGAAGGTCAAAACCACCGGTCACAGGAACAGTTTCTTTCCTCAAGCCATCACTCTGATGAACTCCTAACATTCACCTAGTCCTACCTGTTGCTGTACTCATGACTTTTCATCCATTATTACATTGCACATAACTCTCACACTGCTTTTTACTTCACTCACATTATATCACTGAATCTGAGTTCACATTGAAATACTGTGTGACTGTATATTTTTTCATATATATCTGCAAAGTGTGGTTAGTCTGTGTAAATAACTGCATATATTCCTGTATATATTTGCATCCTTTTATAGAAACGTGGACAGACTGTAATTTACTGTACATACTCTGTTGTCATTGAATCCTTATTTAAATCCTCCACCTGAACAACGAGAGCAAGTTTTTAGCCAAAGTCAAATTCCTTGTATGTGTTGTGCATACTTGGCCAATAAAGCTGATTCTGATTCTGATTCTGATATTTATTCATCAGAAGATGCCAGTAATATGTCATAGGAGCAGTTAACTCTTACGAGGTATAAAATGTGCAAGATTTGCTGACATTGCCTGAGAAAATAATTGTAGGAGACTCTCAGTAACCCTGTGGTAGTCTGGTGAATATGTACTTTTTGTTTTCAGATATGAATGTAAACCAGAATTGATTATCTGGGTGTACTGGTATGCCAAAAATGCGTTGCTAAAGACTACCACTGTGAAAAATTGCATTTGGAGTTTTAGTTCATTCGACAAAATGTGTGATCGTGGTACACAATTAGCACAAAGAATTATAGCTTTGTTAATTTCTGCAGGTCCTGCATCATCAGAATGTTTCCCACAGGAATTGGGAGGCTGAGCATGACACTATGACATCTGCTGCTTTTTAGCTCTTTTACAACCTGTTTAACTCCTTTTTGAGCTTCTAGACGGAGAGGATATTGTGTGACTTGGTCTTATAAAAGGAAGCAAAACATGTCATTATAACATCAAACATCTGTTTCATCATTTTTATTATAATCAATTGGAATTTGCTTCAAATTTTCTCATCCTCTCTTCTGTTTATGTTAAGATTGGTCATGTAGGAGATTTCTGGGCGTCAACTATGCACAGCCTTTTGTGTTGTGGTTACCCAGTTAAGTGACAATGCATATGTTTCTAATTTAGGAAAATATTCTATCTTAAGGTCAGATGTCGGTTTCCCATGGATTTTTTTTTTTTTTTTTTTTTTGTTACTTATTTGTACCCGTAGGTAGACTTGGTTTGCAGTCTGGTGACAAGCCACCGGCTGCTGGTCGCTGCGTGCGCGAGCGCCCTAAACCTACATGTTTTTGGTGTGCGGGAGGAAACTGGAGAAATCCCGGAGTAAACCTGCGCAACACGGGGAGAACATGCAAACTCCACACAATTCACTGTTGGTCGGGGCTGGGATCGAACCCACGATCTCATGATCCCCGCGGTCCCCCGGCCAAGGGTAAAACTGTGCTGCCACAGTGCTAAACCACTGCGCCACCGTGCAGCCAAGGATGCTAAGGAGGCAGGATGGCTATATTCCTCAGCAGAGGTGACAAAATGTCCAACATTTTTCCAATCCATATATTTGGGTCTGACCAGTGAGATGTGTGGAACCCCCCTCCCCCCCATTGTTTAAAATGTCTCTTATACTCATCAGATATGACAACGGATGCTTCCACAATCCCCTTGGTGACCAGTACAAGTTTTTTTTTTTTTTTTATGACCAATCTGGAGGATGGAGTTTTGCAAAAAATGTTTGTTCATAATTTGGATCAGATCTGTTCAATTGCCTATAGTATATGGTACAATGATATTGATTTGTAGATTGCCAATGAGTAAGAACTATGGATGCAAAATGCTGTGTAGCTCTTCTACACCGGTCTGATATCACTGAATATGGTCTGTTATGACCAGGTCGAGTGAGTATCAGTATTTCAGTTTGGAAGTCTCATAAACTGTTTACTTTCTCAACATGTGGGTCGTCGGCCTCCGTCGGTCTATGATGACCATGGAAGAGAATCCTAAACGTCTACTCTGCTGGAACAGCACCACCTGTGGCTGAACAGGCCGATGCGCGAATGGCAGTCCCTGTCACACAGGTCGCACTTGTGGGTGGTCTCCGTGCTGCTGGGTCTGTGGCGGTTCTTCCTGCGGGTCCTTTTTTCATCTGCTGCAGCAGTCAGTCTCTCTTCACCTGCCTTGAGCTGTCTGGTCAGGGTGCCTCTCCATTTGGAGCGGTCCGTTGCAAGGTCCTCCCAGCACTCTGTGTTGATCTCCAGGGCCTTCATGTCTCTCTTGCAGACGTCTCTAAAGCACAGCTGTGGGCGGCCAACATCTCTCCTGCCAGTCGCCAGTCCTCCGTAGAGGACGTCTTTGGGGATTCTTCCATCCTCCATACGGTGAACGTGGCCTAGCCAGTGGAGCCTGCATTGCCTGAGTAGAGTGAACATGGAGGGAAGGCCGGTGCGGGACAGAACTTCTGTGTTGGGCACTTTGTCCTGCCAGGATATGTCCAGGATGTGGCGAATGCAGCGCAAGTGGAAGGAGTTCAGTCTCTTTTCCTGCCGGGCGTATGTTATCCACGTCTCACTCCCATAGAGCAGTGTGCTGATGATGCAGGCGTTGTACACTGCCATCTTTGTCTTGACAGAGAGTTTGGGATTCTCCCACACTCGTGTGGTAAGGCGAGCGAGTGTGAAGACTGATTTTCCAATCCTCTTGTCGATCTCTGTATCAAGGAAGAGGTTGTTGCTGATCGTGGACCCCAGGTACGTGAACTGATTCACGACCTTCAGCTCGTAGTCGTTGATGGTGATGGTTGGTGGTGCTTCCGTGCCTTGCGCCAAGACGCTAGTCTTCTTCAGGCTGATGGTAAGACAAAACGCTGCACGGTGGCGCAGTGGTTTTGCACTGTGGTAGCACAGTTTACCCTCGGCCGGGGGATCGCGGGGATCAGGAGATCGTGGGTTCGATCCCAGCCCCTGGCCAACAGTGAGCTGTGTGGAGTTTGCATGTTCTCCCCGTGTTGCGTGGGCTTACTCCGGGATTTCTCCGGTTTCCTCCCGCATACCAAAAACATGTAGGTTTAGGGCACTCGCGCATGCAGCAACCGGCAGCCGGTGGCTTGTCACCAGACTGCAAACCAAATCTACCTACGGGTACAAATAAGTAACAAAAAAAAAAAAAAAAAAAAAAGTCCTTGCATGCCTGGGAGAAGCGGTCCATCAGGGTCTGAAGCTCCTGCTGTGTGTGGGTTGCAACTGCAGTGTCGTCTGCGAACAGCATGTCTCTGATTAGAGCCTCGCGTACTTTGGTTCTGGCTTTCAGGCGGGTGAGGTTGAAAAGCCTGCCGTCAGATCTTGTGTGCAGGTAGATTCCCTCTGTTGCTGTGCTGAAGGCATGCCTCAGGAGCATAGCAAAGAAAATCCCAAAGAGGGTTGGCGCAAGTACACAGCCCTGTTTCACTCCGCTGCATATGTTGAATGGCTCTGAGACGTTGCTGTCATGCTGCACTATCCCCTGCATGTTGGTGTGAAACGATTCGATGAGGCTTTGCAACTTTGGTGGGCATCCTATCTTTGGCAGGATCTTTAAAAGGCCCTCTCTGCTGACCAGATCGAACGCTTTGGTGAGGTCGATGAAGGCAACGTACAGGGGCATGTTCTGTTCTCTGCATTTCTCCTGGAGTTGGCGGATGGAGAATATCATGTCTACCGTCGATCGCTCAGCGCGGAAGCCACACTGAGACTTGGGGTAGACACGTTCAGCAAGCTTCTGTAGACGAACGAGAACAACTCGTGCGTAGACTTTGCCAACAATGCTGAGGAGGGAGATGCCCCTGTAGTTGTTGCAGTCGCTTCTCTCCCCTGTTTTTGTAGAGGGTGATGATCTTGGTGTCCCTCATGTCCTGTGGTACGGCACCTTCCTTCCAGCACTGGCAGAGGACGTCATGCAATGGCAGCAGTAGGGCGGTCTTGCAGTGCTTGATTAGGTCGGAGGGTATGCCGTCGTTGCTGGGTGCCTTGCCAGCTGCCAAGCTATCAATGGCCTTGCTGAGTTCATCGATGGTTGGCTCGGCATCAAGTCCGTCCATGGATGGCAGGCATTCGATGGCATCAAGGGCTGATGGTGTCACGGTGTTCTGTCTGGAGTAGAGGTCAGAGTAGTGTTCCACCCATCTCTCCATCTGCTTGTTCTTTTCTGTGATCATCTCCCCAGTGGAGGATTTGAGGGGGGCCGTGTTGCTCTGAGCCAGACCAAGTGCTTTCTTGATGCCATCGTACATACCACGGATGTTCCCTGTTATGGCAGCGGTTTGAATGTCTTGGCTGAGCTGAGTCCAGTACTCATTGGCACAGCGCCGAGCAGTCTGCTGAACTTTGTTTCTCGTAGCCCTGAGAATCTGGAGATTCTTCTCGTTTGGGTACTTCTTGTACTCAGCAAGTGCTGAGCGCTTACCTTCAATGACGGGGGTCATCTCGGTCAACTTGGCATCAAACCAGTCCTGTGACTTTGAGGTCTTCCTCCCAAAGGTAGCCAAGGCTGTGTGGTGGATGGTGTTTCGCAGCTCTTCCCACTTCTTCTTTGCAGATTCTCCTTCTTGTGGTACACCAAGTTCCTTCTCAAAGGTGGAGGCAAACTGCTCAACAAGTTCTGGTTGGGCCATCTTGCTGGTGTCAATCCGTGCCTTTCCAGGCTGT
The DNA here is from genome assembly GCA_020510985.1 of Pholidichthys leucotaenia. NCBI lineage: Eukaryota > Metazoa > Chordata > Actinopteri > Cichliformes > Pholidichthyidae > Pholidichthys > Pholidichthys leucotaenia. The sequence continues at coordinate 447,857,656 of CM035839.1, read as the reverse complement.
CTAGCACGATGAAATTTCTTCAGCTGCAGCTTGACCTTGCAACACACCAATGAATGGTCTGTGTCGCAATCTGCTCTCTGGAATGAACGGGTGATTAGCACATTCTTCAGTGAGGTGCGCCTGGTCTGGATCAAGTCCAGCTGGTGCCAGTGCTTTGAGCATGGATGTCGCCAGGAAACCTTGTGTTGGGGCTTGGTCTTGAAAAACGAGTTTGTGATGCACAGATCGTGATATGTGCAGAACTCGAGCAGCCGCTGTCCGTTGTCGTTCATTCTGCCCAGGCCAAATGATCCAAGACAGGAGGGCCAGGAGTCATGGTCAGCACCCACTCTGGCATTGAAGGCTCCAAGGAGAATGAGTCGTTCAGAGTTGGGGATGATCCTGACAGTTGTTGCGAGATTCTCGTAGAACTCGTCTTTTGCGTCTGGTGTGGCTGTTAGTGTTGGGGCATACACACAGACGAAGGTGACTGGGCCTTGAGTGGTGTTGAGGCGGAGGGTGAAGAGTTGTGCAGAGCCATTGCTGCCCGGTTCCACCATCTTCAGCAAGGTGTTCTTCACTGCGAAGCCCACTCCGTGTTCCCTGTGTTCGTCACTGCCCTTTCCCTGCCAGTAGAACGTGTAGTCCTTCTCTCTCAGTGTGCCTGCGTCAGCCAACCGTGTTTCCTGGAGAGTGGCAATATCCACTTCCAGTCTCTTCAGCTCATTATTGATGATGGCAGTTTTCCTGGTGTTGTTGATGTCCTTGAGGTTAGCAGCGAGTCCTGTCATCATAGTGCGGATGTTCCAAGTTCCCAGTTTTAGAGTTGGTCTCTTTTGTTTTTTTGTCTTACCTGGTGGGAAGGTTCTCAGCCTGCCGTTCGGACTTCTCCTCATCCCCATGCACCCAATGAGGAAAGCAAGCTGTGGCGGGACAACACCTTATTGGCTGGGGGCTGCCCAGCTTGAGGCGGGCGGTAGCTGTCCAGTGAGATCCGATGATCCCTCCCACCGTCGGGAACAACCCCTGGCGCCGCGCTCTACGCCAATTGAGCGGTGGCTTATAACCGGTAACTGTCATTCCCCGTGTTTTGTCTACGCCAAAGGCGAAGCTGGAGTGTGCTCTCCAGTGATCCGGTGTTCTACCTTCCAGCATTGGGCGTTGGTAGGATTCAAGCCTGGGCAGGAAGATATGGAGGACAAGATGTTGTCCATGCAGCATGTACCCCCTTTCCACGTCACTGATGAATCCAAAGGAACAGCAGGGCTGCTACAGTTTGGCACCAGCGCCGTCGCAGGAGCTGCCAGAACGATGTTGAGCACAACAGAGAACTGCCTTAGGGACTCCGACTCCGGATTTTTCCTCAGGGTTGACTCCTGAAGCCTTTCCCGTGACCGGTGGTACCGCAAGGCAGTGGAGGTTTGAAATCAGGGTTTACCTTCCCCTAGATGGGCTACCTTCCCAGGTTGACGAGCCACCATCTACCCGAAGCATCTGGTTTTAAGGCGCCAGAGATCCACCCTCGCCCCTTTTCCTATTAGTAAAAGCAGTTCCGCCGGGCTTAGAGACTAAACCACATGGGCAGGCTAGGAGTTGGACTTAGTTGTCAGAGGCTTTTCGAGACGTACGCCATAAGGAGCATTTTATGAGCACTGGGAGCTTAACCCCAGTGCCGCTCCTGGCTATGACAACATTTGGAACCACAACATGTGGGTAGTCTCTGACAAAATGAACTACCCTTCAACAATGTTACCGATAGTAGGATCCTTTATTTCCACAGATTTTGACAGATATAGTTTATTTGCAAATTTAACTGTTACTTTTCTTCTGACTTTGCCAAGCCCCGAATGTCATTACCTGAAGTTTCTGATCTACATGCACCTGCGTCACACAAATTTAATCAGAGTACCTTGAACTTCCAACATTACTTCTGGTAAACACTATGTTGTTAACATTAGATCAAAGTTTGGTAAATAGAAGATGTCTGCTATGTCAATTTCCTGTATATGTCTAGGAGTGAGTCCACTTACAGTGGGGTAAAAAAGTATTTAGTCAGCCACCAATTGTGCGAGTTCTCCCACTTAAAAGATGAGAGCGGTCTCCAATTTTCATCATAGGTATACCTCAACTATGAGAGACAAAATAAGAAAAAAAAAATCCAGAAAATCACATTGAAGGATTTTTAATGAATTAATTGGTAAATTCCTCAGTAAAATAAGTATTTGGTCAATAACAAAAGTTCATCTCAGTACTTTGTTATATACCCTTTGTTGGCAATGACAGAGGTCAAATGTTTTCTGTAAGTTTTCACAAGGTTTTCACACACTGTTGCTGGTATTTTGGCCCATTTCTTCATGCAGATCTCCTCTAGGGCAGTGATGTTTTGGGGGTGTCGCTGGGCAACACGGACTTTCAACTCCCTCCAAAGATTTTCTACGGGGTTGAGATCTGGAGACTGGATATGCCACTCCAGGATCTTGAAATGCTTCTTACGAAGCAACTCCTTCGTTGCCTGGGCAGTGTGTTTGGGATCATTGTCATGCTGAAAGACCCAGCCACGTTTCATCTTCAATGGCCTTGCTGGTGGAAGGAGGTTTTCACTCAAAATCTCACGATACATGGCCCCATTCATTCTTTCCTTTACACGGATCAGTCATCCTGGTCCCTTTGCAGAAAAATAGCCCCAAAGTATGATGTTTCCACCCCCATGCTTCACAGTAGGTATGGTGTTCTTTCTCCTCCAAACACGACAAGTTGAGTTTTTACCAAAAAGTTCTATTTTGGTTTCATCAGACCATATGACATTCTTCCAATCCTCTTCTGGATCATCCAAATGCTCTCTAGCAAACTTCAGACGGGCCTGGACATGTACTGGCTTAAGCAGGGGGACACGTCTGGCACTGCAGGATTTGAGTCCCTGGCGGCGTAGTGTGTTACTGATGTAGCCTTTGTTACTTTGGTCCCAGCTCTCTGCAGGTCATCCACTAGGTCCCCCCATGTGGTTCTGGGATTTTTGCTCACCGTTCTCGTGATAATTTTGACCCCATGGGGTGAGATCTTGCGTGGAGCCCCAGATCGAGGGAGATTATCAGTGGTCTTGTATGTCTTCCATTTTCTAATAATTGCTCCCACAGTTGATTTGTTCACACCGAGCTGCTTACCTATTGCAGATTCAGTCTTCCCAGCCTGGTGCAGGTCTACAATTTTGTTTCTGGTGTTCTTTGACAGCTCTTTGGTCTTGGCCATAGTGGAGTTTGGAGTCTGACTGTTTGAGGTTGTGGACAGGTGTCTTTTATACTGATAACGAGTTCAAACAGGTGCCATTAATACAGGTAACGAGTGGAGGACAGAGGAGCATCTTAAAGAAGAAGCTACAGGTCTGTGAGAGCCAGAAATCTTGCTTGTTTGTAGGTGACCAAATACTTATTTTACTGAGGAATTTACCAATTAATTCATTAAAAATCCTTCAATGTGATTTTCTGGATTTTTTTTTTTCTCATTTTGTCTCTCATAGTTGAGGTATGCCTATGATGAAAATGGGAGACCTCTCTCATCTTTTAAGTGGGAGAACTTGCACAATTGGTGGCTGACTAAATACTTTTTTCCCCACTGCATCTGTTTTTGTTTTAATCATGCAGTCCATAGTGGATATGGCTTACGGGCTCCTCCCCCTCCCAGCGGCCAGTCTTGTCATCACTCAGTTTCCATTGTGGGGGTGTGTTCCCTCCTCCTTCACTGCTGTTCTCCTCCCCTCCTCCTTCTGGCTTCCTTAATCCCTTGCACTCTGGTCAATTTCCCTAAAAACGCCTAAAAATAACGTGCCCAAAGTAAATCAAAAGCTGTTCTTCAACCCTTTGCAGCATCTTCATGGGGTTGGTCTCATTTAAAAGAAACCACTTTGAATTTTTTGGCAAAACAGTCATAATCTCTCTAAGTGCTCCGGCCACTGAGTAACAGTCATCTAAACATAGTCAACTTGAAGAAAATAAATTTCGCCTGGGTGTTTTTTTGGATACAAATGCTTGCAAATAACACACAGCTTCAGATCCGGGCTGGAAAATGCAACAGAAATGTAGAGCCAAGTGTTATCAAGCTGAGGTCAAAATTTTGTAACAATACCACAAAAAATGAATATATTACACAGCTTTGTTCTCAGGTTGTTCCCAGGTGTTTTTGAACTGTGCCAAATTGTGCCAAATGGCACAGTTTGGAAAAACATCTGTAACTTTTGAATGATTCAATATAGAAGCTTCATCTTGGGCTCTAATGAAAGGTGACGCTCAGGGCTGTGTGTGTGTGTGGGGGGGGGGGTTGTCTCCCCCCCCCCCACTACAGAGGACGGACATCGCCCGTTGTGCCGTGGTCTACGACGCACAGCTGTAATTTACCAATCGGCCAAAAGTCATTTTTGATTACAATTTTCAGGGATAAAGAATAGCTTAGCTTATAACACTTACCTGTTCACAACAGCAGCATAGCTAACGGACTTCTCTTCCTCATTGTCAGACGAACGTGACGCTGGTCCACTTGTTACGGACTCGTGGTTCTGGTCTCGCGACCCGGTCAAACCATAATTCCATTATTGCGGTTTTGCGCTTCCATGATTGCGGTTTTGGCGAACAATTTTTCAAAACAAATAAGAACAGTAGTTAAAAAAAAAGACTCGCGAACGCCTGTGTGTCACCCAGCCTTACACAAAACAGCTTTCGAACTTCTGTGCTTCAATTGGCTGGCTGTATTCGCAGCCGTTGGTAGGCGGGTACTTCTTGCTAGGTTTTCAGTCATTGGTTCTTCAAGGTTTCAGAAACCCAATTCAAGGCTCTTATTAGTCGAATGAGAGGTCAATCACATCTAAACCAATCAAAGCACTCCTTTGGCTTTCTGTTCGCGGCTGTGTCTGTAGTGGAAGAACGGAAATGCAGGTGGGGTTTTTTTTCAGTGCCTCCTAGAACACCCTCGTGCGTCCTAGGACGCAGAGACGTGCCCGCCCGCGGTACACAGAAGTGCAACAGGTTAATAAAAAACAGATCGATGGAGAGCCTCAGGCTCCCATGGGTCAGCCATCACATAAATAAGTGCAGGTTTTTCTTTAAATTTTTATTTTCCTTTCATACCTAGATTCCCAACACCAATCTGTTAATATCTTGAAATTTAGTACAAGGTCAAACAATGTTTACATGTGATCCAGACCATCTGAGAGTTTTGTGTAAATAGTTTGCTGTTATTCTAAGCTTAGTTTTCACTAAATGACTATATTTTATTTGTCTGAATCAAGTCTAAGAGTTTAATCCCTATAAAGTAGATTTCATGCTTTGATTCAGGTTATATTTAAAAATAATTAAGCATGATTAAAACATTAGCATTTCATCAATGTCCAAATTATATCAGATGCAAAAAGATTCTAAACATTGTTTTCCCAGTAACATAAGACACACTGCTTCATTATTCTGTAGGACAGTGCAGTGCAGTGCAGAGTTGGAAAAATAAAGGCAAGAATAATATTTATTCATTTTTATTGCTTTTTACACACACATTCTAAACTCAAGTTGTTAAAATGTGTCATAATGCTCTGCAAAGTGGGAGAGTCTCTATTCAGTGCAATATGAATATGTTCAGTTTTGAAAGCAGATCACGACGTCCATCTGAAATCTAATTTCAGGTGTATTTTATGCCATAGTTGTTTAAAATAATGCCGTTCCAAAACAGTAAAAATGTTTTTTCCACCATATCATTCAGGCTCATGCTGTGTCTTTATGTCAGAAAACCCTCCTGCCACCATTAATTTAATTTTTTTTTTCTCTCACACACACAAGAGAATTCCAGATTCACTGTTTTTTTTTTTTTTTTTGGTGGGGGGGGGGGTTCCTCTTTCTCTCTCTTAGACTTTTAGTGAATGAAACTGCTGGTCAGTTACTTTGAAATGTGACTTTAACGGTAGTTTTAAGTGTCAATTAAGCAGTCTTCAATTCTCCTGAACATGTGCTGACTAAAGATAAGATAAGATAAGATAAGATAAGATAAAGATAAGATAAGATAAGCCTTTATTAGTCCCACAATGGGGAAATTCCAGGATTGCAACTGCACAGGGATAGCAACACTCAGAGCAACAATCAGAAGACAAGTAAAAACAACAGCAGCGAATATACATATGTACATATAAATATATAAACACACAGTGCAGAGCACTGTAGCTAGATGGAATAAATATATAAATACACTACCGTTCAAAAGTTTGGGGTCACCCAGACAATTATTTTGTGTTTTCCATGAAAAGTCACACTTATTTACCACCAAGAGTTGTAAAATGAATAGAAAATATAGTCAAGACATTGACAAGGTTAGAAATAATGATTTGTATTTGAAATAATAATTTTTTCAAAATACTCAACCTGCTCAAAGGAAGGTCAGTTTTATAGCTTCTCTAACCAGCTAAACTGTTTTCAGCTGTGCTAACATGATTGCACAAGGGTTTTCTAATCATCCATTAGCCTTCTGACGCAATGAGCAAACACATTGTGCCAGCAGAACACTGGAGTGATAGTTGCTGGAAATGGGCCTCTATACACCTATGTAGATATATAAACACACACAGTGCGGAACATTGTAGCTAGATGGAATGAACAGCATAACCGTCTACTTAGTTATCCTACATGGTATGATTATGTACCCTTACATATTGTCACCCTCCGTAACGACCGGTATTTTCCTAGTTGCATACCGGAGGGGACCATTGTGTAAGTCTATTGTGTCTTTTGCATTCAATACTATTAGGTTGTCACGTTTTTTTGCTATCTCTGCGAGCAGCCCTGCTTAGGTTATACAGTCTGACAGCCGTAGGTAGGAAGGACCTGCAAAACATCTCGGTTGCGCACCTAGGATGATGTAGTCTGCTGCTAAATGAGCTCCTCAGTGCATTCAGTATGTCCTGCATAGGGTGGGACTCAGACTCCAGCAGAGATGACAGTTTAGCCACCATCCTTCTCTCTCCCACCTCCTCCACTGGGTCAAGGCGTTGCCCCAGGACAGAGCTAGCTTTCTTGACCAGTTTGTTCAGTCTCTTCCTATCGGCTGCTATAACGCCACTGCCCCAGCAGACCACTCCAAAAGTGATGGCTGATGCCACCACCGTGTCGTAGAATGTCTTCAGCAGCACCCCTTGTACACCAAAAGACCTGAGTCTCCTCAGTAGGAACAACCTGCGCTGTCCCTTCTTGTAGAATGCGTCAGTATTGTGTGACCAGTCTAGTTTATTGTTCAGATGAACACCCAGGTACTTGTAGGATGTCACCATCTCAATGTCTGTTCCCTGTATGTTTACTGGTGCTGTGAGGGATTGTCCTTGACTGCGGCAGTCCACCACCAGCTCCTTAGTTTTCCTCGCGTTGATCTGGAGGCAGTTCCGATGGCACCAGTCCACGAAGTCCTGGATAAGTCCTCTGTACTCAGCTTCATCTCCTTTGGAGATGAGGCCAACAATCGCAGAGTCGTCAGAGAACTTCTGTAGATGGCAGTGTGTTGCGTTGTGTGAGAAGTCCGTAGTATAAATGTTGAACAGGAAGGGAGCCGATGATTGATTGGCTTTCATTCATTGGAGATGATTTCATTCATTGGAGATGATTCACGAATGCTGTTTACACACGCATGGAGAACATATGAGCAGTTTGTTGAATCTGGAGTGGCTTGGTAGTACTAACACAGTTTCCTGGCAAAATGCACATGATTTACACAAACACTACAATGTTATTGAATGAGATCCAATATTTGAGCGGCTATCACAAAAGTAAATGGAAAAACCACAATATAATGTATTTTACTTACGTGTGGTCGGTTTGATCATCTTTGTCCCGTCTCTCAATGTCCCTTTGTTTTAAATTCTTTTACTGTTGTCATGGATGGAGGATGGGGTCATTAGACAATGGCGTGTGGGAGGGGGGTGGACACAACCAATTCAAGTGGGTCTGAAGAGAAACTCACACAGTTGCTGGGTTAGGGAGGCGTATCCGGCCAGAACCACAGCCACCAGTATCGTCTTGGATTAATAGAGAAGCAGACAAACCATTAAACAGTGTCTTTTTTCTTATTTTCATTTTTTTCACGTTTTTTTTTCATCTCATGTTACAGCGTCAGTCTCTCATTTTTACATTTTTTCTTCCCTTTTTCCAATCTTCTCCATTCTTTTCCCTTATATCCTGCACAAACCTTTCACATTCATCAGCCTTCAATTTCCCTCTAAAACCAAACTTCCTTCTCCATTTCTGTCCACTCTCAGCATACAAAATTCACTTCACCAATACACGCATCACTGCAGATGCTGCTCCGATCTGTCTGTCAATCTCTTGCTCCATTCTCCCCTCACTTGGAGGTAAGACCCCAAGATACTTAAACTCCTCCACTTGGGGCAGGAGTCTGTCCCCAACCTGGAGAGGACAATCCACCTTTTTCCAGCTGAGGACCATGGACTAGGACTTGGAGGTACTGATTCTCATCCCAGCCGCTTCACACTCAGCGGCAAACCATCCCAGTAAGAACTGTAGGTCATTGCAGGATGAAGCCAGCAGGACAACATCATCTGCAAACAACAGAGATGAGATCCTGTGGTCACCAAGCATGACACCCTCCGTTCCCTGGCTGTGCCTAGAAATCCTGTCCATAAAAATTATGAACAGGATCAGTGACAAAAGGCAGTCCAACTCTCGCTGGGAATGAGTCCAATCAAGTGTTGGCAATATGAACCAAACTCTCACAACGGTCGTACAGAGACCAAATAGCTTGTAACAACAAGCCCGATACCCCATACTCCAGAAGCACCCCCCACACAAAACCACGAGGGACACGGTTGAATGCCTTCTCCAAGTCCACAAAACACATATAAACTAGTTGGGCAAACTCCCATGAACCCCCGAAGATTCTCGAGAGGGAAAAGAGCTGGTCCGATGTGCCACGGCCAGGACGAAAACCACATTGCTCCTCCTGAATCCGTGGTTCAACCAACAGCCGGACTCTCCTCTCAAGTAACTTGGCATAGACCTTCCCAGGGAGGCTGAGGAGTGTGATCCCTCTAAAGTTTGGGACGTGGAATTAAATATTATTCATGCAAAAATAATTTTACAACTTTAACTTCGTGTACAATTCAGTGCTGTTCCTCAATCTCCTCTCATCTTTTATCATGCTTTAAACACAGTCTTTCAGCTCAACTCAGAAGCAGGTAAACCAACCCCCTGTCCTTTGTGGAAAAACACACAAACTCGCCTTTGTTTCCCGCACAGCAAGAAGTGCTCTGTTTAAGTTAAATCACCTATATCCCACATACAACATCAACATGCACAATATTTACAGAGAGTTATTGTGAGTATGTTCCTGCCGCTTCATGACCAGTTTAATGCCATATAGAGGCTATTTTCCCTGACCCCACATCCAGAATCAGAACAAGTGATAGCTTATTATGGAGATTAGTCCAACTAATTTTGACAGACTGGTAGCTACAATTACTCACTATTTGTTGTTTCTAAGTTTCTCAGGTTCAGGTTCAGGTTACTTTATTTCTTTCTTGTACTGTAACCTCTTATTCATTAACATATAAAAGCTTTATTTCAGACTAAGACTTCCCATGTATCCATAAAAATTCATTGGTAACATATGAAAGTTTTACTGTACATCAAAACTTCCTATGTATCTTTTGTAACATATAAAAGTCTCAAGGATTTCCATGTATCATTAGTAACATATGAAAGTCCTATTAACATAAAGACTTCCTATGTATCATTATCATGTGAAAGTCTTATTTACCTATAAACTTTTCATGTATCATTAGTAACATGAAAATCTTAAGACTTTCTATGTATTTATAACAAACAAAAGCTTTATTTTATATTAAAACTCCCTATGTATCTTTAAAAAGTGACTCATTAATCTGTCCCTAACATGTGAATGCATGCATGCTTTTGACTCTCTGCATGTTCTTACAATCACAGAAAATAGCCACAAAATATAACATTATCTTTATATTGAGTTTTTCAATAGAATTTAAAAACAGGACCAAAGACTTACTTTGACTGAATGTCACAGACAATCCTACAGAGATTTTAGAAGAGGTTCTCACATTCTGATCACTAGGCCCCTGAATTGTCTGCAAAATGCAGACAAAGGCTTTGTCTCCCGATGTCCATCACCTTTTATCTTCTTTTTCACAAAAGTAGTTGGCAAACTGCCAGCATCCTCCACCATGCTTGTAAAAATTAATTTTCTGGACAGTTAGCAGGATCTTTTGCTAACCAACCAATAATTACAGAAAAAAATACTATTTCTAAGCTTAACTTTATTGACCCAAGCAGGGAGTCAACATGGCCATGGCTCCTCCTAGCTCTGTCACCTGAGAAGGACCCCGCACCAAGGAGTTCACAGTTATATAAAGGCTCGCTGTTTGTGGGTGTTACTTTCCAACAATACATGTCCATTGTTTCAAAGTAGGTCCTTTCAGTGTCGAAATGGCTTCAGAGCTCTTTTATGACTTCCATCCTGTCCAGATGTCTGCTTTCCTTTCAGCATCCATGTTTCCTCTTCAGCCTTACACATGCCCATATATGGAAAAAAGAACAAAGACTTTCCTGTTAAACTTACATGTGTGTGTACTATGGGTGTAAGCAACTGATGTTTATGTGTGAATGGTGTATGTGTGGGTTTAAGAGATTTGTGTATGCAAGCACTTTGTGTAACATCTAATTAACTAATCTTCACTATTTATTTATTATAACAATACCAACAGTGGTATTGATATTTGGATGAATCCGCCCACCACTGGTTTGCAGCAATTTCCATCACTCTGTAAGTCCTTCATGAAATTTTGTGCTTCTGCTGGAGTGGAGAAGAATTTAAAAGTTCCTTGGTGTTTGGTGTGGAACTGAGCATGGTAAATCAACGCATATTCAATCTCCTTCTCCAGCAGCAGTCTCTTTACCATGGAAAATTCATCTCTCTTCTGCTGCAAGTCAGCGCTGTAGTTGGGATAAAATGATATCCTCTTGACTGGTAGGTAATTTCTCCCTTGCTTCTGGAAAGCCTCAGTACCTTCTCCTTTTCTCTGAAGTTAAGGAATTTGGCGATGATGGGACGCGGTTTTGCCGCGTGTCTGCCAACATGATGTGCCCACTCCAAAATAATTGGCAAAGTAAAGTAATCATTGCCCAGCAGCTGTGGTGTAAGTGCTTCCAAAAACCTTACCGCATCATGGCCCTCTGATTTTTCAAGGAGATTTACAATTTTGATGTTAGACCTCCTGCTGCCATTTTCCAAATCGTTGGTTTTGTCTTTCAATTGTGATATTAGCTTTTCCATTTTGCCGACTTGATTGCAGGTGTGGTTAATGTCCTCATTAGCTCCAACTCTTGTCTCAAGCTCTTCTACCTGCTCCAACAGTGTGGAAAGTAAAGCTTCAATTTTTGTCAGCACAGTTTAGATGTCCACTGTTTTCTTGTCGATATGTCTAGTTAGCTCATCTTTGGATTCTTGTATAGCTTCCAAGAGTTTAGCGAAGGGTGCATCTACCATTTTTTTCCCTGCGCGATGTCTGCTCTCACCATGTGCAAGGCATGTAATCGACGAGAGGTTGTTTTGCTTTGCCTTTTTTGTCGAAAATTGGAGCTTGCCATGCAATGTTACATGAGAGTCCCAGCCTCTGACATATATAACAATGCCATGAGAAGTAAAAACCGGATAACCGCAGTTACTGGAGTCTCACACCTAGAGCTCACGAACACACATCTACTCTCCATGGGTGCATCCCAGAACTCTCGGGAAAAAAAAAAAAAAACAGATTTGAGAAAAAAGTCACAAATTTATGAGGAAAAAGCCACATTAGAAAAAAAAAAAAAGCTGCAATTCTATGAGGAAAAAAAATACAGGAAAAAATTGCAAATTTAGGAGAAAAACACTGGCAAATTTACAATAAAAAAGTTACAAATTTTTGAGAAAAATTTGCAAATTTGAGAAAAGTTACAAATTTATGAGAAATTTATGAGAATTTATGAGAAAAAAAATCACAAATTTTTGAGAAAATTGTAGATTTATAAGACTGAAGTTGCAAAGGTAATGCCCCCCCCCCCCAAAAAAGATTTTTTCTTATTTTGCTAATGTGGGGGGTCAACCCCCCCTCATATCACCAACTGAACGAAGCCCATCATCATTCCCGTGAGACTGTCACCGAGGTGAAGTTAAAGGCTAAACGAAAAGATTAGTGCGAGCCGCCACGCTGAAGTCGACTGAGCGACGAGGGTCAGGCTGTAAAGACGAAGAGTGGGTACTGATGCAGTCCTTCTCCTCCCTGCTGCAGTGTTATTTTTTAAAAAGCAGCGACAGATCATTATGGACGCTACGTCGACTCCATTATAGATTTAATAAATCCCAGGGCCTAACGGGGGCCATCAATCATCCGTGGCACTGAAACATTACTTAAGCAGCTCCGGCTCTCAGCCTCAGGCACAGATTTTAAAACGCTGATTGGATTTTATTTACCGGCGCCACTGCTAAGCTCGTTCTGCCCCGAGCTGCTAAATGAACCAACTTCTCAGGTTAGGCGTTGTAATTAAGGAGGATTTTTCCCAAAAACCTGAAGGTGCATCATAATCCTTGTTCTGCTGCCCAAATGTCAAAAGTAGTAAAAAAAAAAAAAAAAAACTCAGAGAAGCTGAAATAATAAATCATTGCAAGTGTTGGAATAATTTGTATATTTTCTCCTTGTATATTTGCTATTTTCTTGTAAATTTGTGGGGTTTTCCATAAATTTGCAACATTTTTCTTGTAAATTTGGAACTTTAGCAAAAACATTTTTTTTTACAGTAAACTTGCAGCCTTTCCTCATGAATTTGGGATCGTTTTCTCAAAAACATTTAAATTTATTTACTCATACATTTGCTACTTTTTTAATTAGCAAATTTTTAATTTTTTTTTCTCATAAATTTGTAACTATTTTCTTGTAAATTTGCTATTTTTTTCTTGTAAGTTTGTAATTCTTTTCAAGTAATTTTACAATTTTTTTTCTTGTAAATTTGCATTTTTTTCCATTAATTTGCAACTTTTTTCTCATAAATTTGCTATTTTTTTTATTAATTTTTTTTCTCAAAAATTTTCAAAGTTTTTTTTTCCTCATACTTTTGTTTTACTTGTAAATTTGCAAAAAAAAAAAAATTAAATCATTCTTTTCAAATAATTTTACAAATTTTTTCATTGGAAATTTGTAACTTTTTTCTCTTAAATTTGTTACTTTTTTCTTGTAAATTTGTGATTTTTTTCTCCTAAATTTATAACTTTTTTCTAGTAAATTTGTGACTTTTTTTTAGTAAATTTGTGACTTTTTTCTGGTAAATTTGACTTTTTTCTCCAAAATTTGTGACTTTTTTCTCCTAAATTTGTGATGTTTTTCTAGTAAATTTGGGATTTTTTTCTGCTAAATTTCCAACTTTTTTCTAGTAAATTTGTTAATCTTTTCTCCTAAATTTGTGACTTTTTTCTTCTAAATTTGCGACTTTTTTCTTCTAAAATTTGTTACTTTTTTCTCCTAAATTTGTTACTTTTTTCTTCTAAATTTTTGACTTTTTTCTAGTAAATTGGTGTCAGACTGTGGACATGGGTTTAGACCTTGTCCACGCTTTTTGTTCATTTTGGGTTCTCTGTTGTCCCTTGTCATTATTATGTTTCATTATTGCCTTCTGTGTTTCCCTAGTTCCCATGTGTTGGTCTCTGCTGTTTATTTTTGTCTTCTGTGGTCCCTGGGGTGCGTTCAGTTGACAAAACAGTTCGCCGAACATAGTTTGCAAGGCGAACTGATCTAAATGAACAGACAGTTCTCGGCGAACAGTTTTTCTGTTTGGCTCATGCATTCTGTAGTTGTGTAGATCTATGGTTCTCTGTCAGCTGGTTAGAGGATACGGTAACTACGCCGTATACTGTAAACTACTTCAACTTAATATTACCTAAGAATTCTCCATTATACCCCCACCCAAAAACAGTATTTTATGCATGGTATTGTTTTACTTACAAACTCACATAACCTCTAATGTTAAATTGATGGAATTGCTCCGTAAAGAAAAGAAAAGGATATTGCAAACTATCTTACCTAGCTGCCATCTTTGTTCGCTATGCGAGTCACATCCACGAAGAGTTCGGCCAAAGAGAAAACAGTTTGCAGCGACCGTGTCGTTCAGCTACAGAAACTAACGAACAGTTCTGAACGGTTGCAAACGGATTTGTCAACTGAAATCAGGGCTGAGGCCCCTGTCCAGGAGGTCTTCAACTCCCACCTCTGGAAGAACTTCAACCACATTCCGAGGGAGTCTGGAGACATGGAGTCTGAATGGGCCATGTTCTCCACCTCTGTTGTTGAAGCGGCGGCCCAGAGCTGCGGCCGCAAGGTGGTCAGTGCATCTCGTGGTGGCAACCCCCGAACCAAGTGGTGGACACCAGTGGTGAGGGGGGCCATTAAGCTGAAGGAGGAGTCCTATCAAGCTTGGTTGGCTTGTGGGACTCCCGAAGCAGCTGAGGTGTACCGGCAGGCCAAGCGGAGTGCAGCTCGGGTGGTTGCTGAAGCAAAAACCGGGGTATGGGAGGAGTTCAGTGAGGACATGGAACAACACTTTCGGTCGGCCTCGAAGAGATTCTGGCAAACTGTTCGGCGCCTCAGGAGAGGAAAGCAGCTCCCTGTCCACACTGTGTATGGTGTGGATGGGACACTGTTGACTTTGACTGGGGATATCGTCGGGCAGTGGAAGGAATACTTCGAGGATCTCCTCAATCCCACTGATACGCCTTCCACAGAGGAAGCAGGGTTTGGGGAAGAGGGGGATGGCTCGCCTATCACAGGGGCTGAGGTTGCCAAGGTGGTTAAAAATCTCCTTGGTGGCCGGGCCCTGGGGGTGGACGAGATTCGCCCTGAGTACCTCAAGGCTCTGGATGTTGTTGGGCTGTCATGGTTGACACGCCTCTGCAACATTGCGTGGAGGTCGGGGGCAGTGCCTTTGGCATGGCAAACTGGGGTGGTGGTTCCTCTCTTCAAAAAAGGGGACCAGAGGGTGTGCTCCAACTTTAGAGGGATCACACTCCTCAGCCTCCCTGGGAAGGTCCATGACAAGGTACTGGAGAGGAGAGTCCAGCCGTTGGTCGAACCTCGGATTCAGGAGGAGCAATGTGGTTTTCGTCCTGGCCGTGGCACATCAGACCAGCTCTTTACCCTCTCGAGAATTCTTGAGGGTTCGTGGGCGTTTGCCCAACCAGTTTACATGTGTTTTGTGGACTTGGAGAAGGCATTTGACCGCGTCCCTCGTGGTTTTTTGTGGGGGGTGCTTCGGGAGTATGGGGTATCGAGCTTGTTGTTATGAGCTATTCGGTCACTGTACGACCGTTGTGAGAGTTTGGTTCGTATTGCCAACACTCGGTCTGAGTCATTCCCAGTGAGAGTGGGACTCCGCCAGGGCTGCCCTTTGTCACCGATCCTGTTCATAATTTTTATGGACAGGATTTCTAGGCGCAGCCAGGGAATGGAGGGCGTCATGCTTGGTGACCACAGGATCTCATCTCTGTTGTTTGCAGATGATGTTGTCCTGTTGGCTTCATCCAGCAATGACGAACAGCTCTTGCTGGGATGGTTTGCCGCTGAGTGTGAAGCGGCTGGGATGAGAATCAGCACCTCCAAGTCCGAGTCCATGGTCCTCAGCCGGAAAAAGGTGGATTGTCCTCTCTGGGTTGGGGACAGGCTCCTGCCCCAAGTGGAGGAGTTTAAGTATCTTGGGGTCTTGTTCACGAGTGAGGGGAAAATGGAGCGAGAGATTGACAGACGGATTGGAGCAGCATCTGCAGTGATGCGGACATTGTACTGGTCTGTTGTGGTGAAGAGGGAGCTTAGTTCTAAAGCAAGGCTGTCGATTTACCAGTCAATCTACGTTCCTACTCTCACCTATGGTCACGAGCTTTGGGTAATGACCGAAAGAACAAGATCGCGGATACAAGCGGCTGAAATGAGCTTTCTCCATAGGATTGCTGGACTCACCCTCAGAGATAAGGTGAGGAGCTCAGTCATCTGGGAGAGGCTCAGAGTAGAACCACTGCTCCTCCACATTGAAAGGAGTCAGTTGAGGTGGTATGGGCATCTGATTAGGATGCCTCCTGGATGCCTCTCACTTAAGGTGTTTCGGGCACGTCCCACTGAGAGGAGACCCCGGGGCAGACCCAGGACTCGGTGGAGAGACTATGTCTCCCAGCTGGTCTGTGAACGCCTTGGTATCCTCTCTGGAGAGCTGGAGCAGGTGGCTGGGGAGAGGGAAGTCTGGGCTTCTCTGCTTGAACTGCTGCCTCCGCGACCTGGACCTCCGGAAAAGCGGTAGAAGATGGATGGATGGATGGATGGATGGATGGATGGAAATCAGGGGGGGTCTTGGTGATATCCTGCATCATCTCTGTTGTCATTGTGTTTCCTTATGTGATACCATTTAGCCCTTGATTGTCTCCACCTGTCCCATGTTTGTTAATTACCTCTTCCCCTATATATGTGAGTTAGTGAGTCTTTGTGGTGTTATAGTCGGTATTTCAGCATTGTCAGTGAGTCTGATTTCCCTCGTGTGTTTATGGCCGTATAGGCTTTGTTTTGTGATCAGCACCTGTCATGATAATTATTTTTGACTCCTTGTGAATAAACTATGATTCTCTTGAGAATTGTTTGCACTACTGAGTCCTCCTTCTCCTGTTTACCGGAGGTAGCGACTGACAATTTGTGACTTTTTTTTAGTAAATTTGCAACTTTTTTCTCCTAAATTTGTGACTTTTGTTCTTCTTGTCACAGCCCACTCTCACCTGTCTCCCGCTCCAGCTGCGAGCACACCAGCAACCTCATCAAGCCCGGGCTATTTAGCCCGCTCCGCCTTGAGCCTCGGTCTGGAGCCGTCTGCTCACCAACGACCGTGCTACCCGCACTCGCCTTCTCTTCGACGCCTCCAAAGACTTCCAACCATCCCTTCCCACGTAAGCAATCACCCTTCGTCTCACCTTTTCTCCAGTCTTTCTCACCTGTGCACAGGTGGATTCCCTGGCGGCGGATTCTCCCCCCGTCGTCATCCAACTCTCACCCGCAGCGCCGAGCGCACATTGGAGCGCTGTCTTCCAGGTAGGAGACCTGCGGCTTGCCGACGTCAGCCACCAAGAACATTTGCAAGTAAGCCACAGTCCAAATATTAATCCATCGGGTCAGACTCAGCAACTAACCTCTCCTCTGCTCTGCCCTAGGGTTGCCTGGCTGCACGGCACGCTGCTCCGCCCTCGGCGCATCCCGTCTTCCAGCAACACATCCACTCTCACACTCACGCATCCTTACACGCTTAATATTCAATAAATCATTGTTGCAATTGACTCGAGCCTGTGTGCGTGTTCCCTGGGCCAGAACTCATGTCAGTACGGCTCCCGCAGCGTGACCCAGCGGACAGCGGGCTCGCACACCGGTTAACCAACTTGGAGGCTCGAGTCAATCAGGTCATACATCAGCAACAGGTGATTTTAAACCAGCTCACTGTAATCACCCGCCGGCTGGATTGTCTGGATCCCCCGCAGGTGTTTCTTCTGGCTCCTCAAGGCGGGCTAGCTCCTGCCGCTCCTTCGGCTGGCCAGGCTAACCCGGGGGCACCAACCTGGCTCACTCCCATTCCCACGCCCACGCGCTTCGGCGGCAAGCTTGGTGAGGCGCGTGGGTTCCTTCTCCAATGTGAGTCGGTGTTCCAGCGTGTTCCCGGGGACTTCCCGACGGATCACAGCCAAATTGGTAACATCGCCAACCTCTTGGAAGGGCGAGCGTTAGCCTGGGCCTATGCCATCATGGCGCGACCCAGCTACGCTAACCTAACTTATGCTCAATTCGTCCGAGATTTTAATGAGGTTTTTGACCATTCGGACCGTGATAACATGCTAACAACCCGGTTGCTAAACCTTCGCCAGGGTAGCCGGTTGGCCGCCGGCTACGCTGTCAACTTCTGGGTTGTGGTGGCGGAAGTTGGGTGGGGAGATGCTGCCCTCTGCAGCATTTTCATCCGTAGCCTGAGCTCTAGCCTTCGGGATGAACAGGCCTGTAAGGATCTGCTGGAGCGGCTCTCCGAGCTGATTTCCCTTACCATTAGCCTGGATAACAGGTTGAGAGAGCGGGCCGCCGAGCGGAAGTCCTCCAGCCACTCGAGCGGTGCTCCTCCCCGCTCATCTCAACCTCACCCTCTGGTGGTGCCCGCGCCTGAGTCTGCCGACGAGCCGGAGGCGAAGCTGATTGGCCGGGCGAAGCTCCCACAGGCAGAGAAACAGTGTCGTAGGGAGCTGGGTCTCTGCATGTATTGCGGAGAAGACCAGCATGCCTTGGAGTCCTGCCCGGTAAGGCCAAAAGGGGGAGTCCGTGAGTCACTATAGGGGGCCTCGCGGATGCATCCCAGCCTAACCCCCTATCTAAGTGCATGCTACCAATTAGGTTCTGTCATAACCCCATAGAACACCTCACTTACGCACTGGTGGACTCGGGGGTGGAGCAGAGCTTCATTTCTAAAGGCCTGGCAACCCGACTGGGCATCCCCTGCCAACCACTGCCGGCCCCTTTGAATCTTGTCTCCCTCGCTGCCACCCCCCTGGAGTGGGTTACACACCGGACAGTCCCAGTCCCGGTCATTATTTCTGACAATCACCGGGAAGACCTTAGCTTCTTTGTGCTGCCCACCTCGGCCGCCTCAGTCATTCTGGGCTACCCCTGGCTGCACCTGCACGGCCCAACTTTTGATTGGCAGTCGGGGAGCGTCCTCTCCTGGAGTACCTTTTGTTTGGGCGCCTGCCTCCAGTCCACCGCTTGTGCCCCGTCACTTCCTCCTCCTCCCTCCAATGTGCCCCCTCCGGACCTCTCCTTAGTGCCTCCGGAGTTTCATGACCTTGGTGTAGTCTTCAGCAAGTCCAAAGTGCTGTCCCTTCCCCCCCACCGCCCCTATGACTGTGCCATCAACCTCCGCCCGGGGGCGCCCTTGCCCTCCAGTCATTTATACAACCTGTCAGCACTGGAGCGCGAAGCCATGGACTCCTATATCAAGGAATCACTTAGCTCCGGCATCATTCGTCCTTCTTCGTCTCCAGTCGGTACAGGTTTCTTCTTCGTTGCCAAGAAGGATGGGTCCCTCCGGCCATGCATCGACTACCGGGCGCTAAATGATATTACAATCAAGGACAGGTATACGCTGCCATTAATGGACTCGGCTTTCGATTCTTTACAGGGGGCCACCTGGTTTACAAAGCTGGACCTCTGCAGCGCATGTCATCTCGTCCGGATCCGGGAGGGCGACGAATGGAAGACGGGGTTCCGAATGCCCAGCGGTCATTTTGAATATCTTGTCATGCCGTTTGGGCTCACAAACGTGCCGGCCGTCTTCCAGCACCTAATTAATGACATCCTCCACGATTTCCTGGGGGTGTTCGTCTTTGTGTACCTGGACGACATCTTGATCTTCTCCCGGTCGCCGGAGGAGCACCAGGTTCACGTGAGGTGGGTCCTCCAGCGCCTTTTGGAGAACAGACTCTATGTAAAAGTGGAGAAGTGCGAATTCTATGCTGACAAGACCCCCTTCCTGGGCTTTATTATTTCTCACAATCAGATCATCCCCGATCCTCCCAAGGTCAAGGCGGTCGTTGAGTGGCCCACCCCCTCATCTAGGAAGCAGGTCCAGCAGTTTCTTGGCTTCGCCAATGTTTACCACCGTTTTGTCCCTAAATTTGGTGCCATCGCCTCTCCCCTGACCAGCCTCACCTCCCCCAAGGTGCCTTTTCAGTGGACTGAGGATGCTGAGGCTGCCTTCGCAGCACTGAAGACGGAGTTCTCCTCCTCCCGGGTCCTGACCCAGGTTGACCCCTCTCTGCAGTGCCTTGTGGAAGTGGACGCCTCTGATACAGGGGTGGGAGCGGTGTTGTCTCAGCGCTCACCGGTGGACGGGGTGGTTTGCCCCTGCACCTTTTTCTCCCAGCGCCTATCTGCTGCGGACAAGAATTATGACGTCGGCGACAGAGAGCTCCTGGCAGTCAAGCTCGCGCTCCGGGAATGGCGTCACTGGCTCGAGGGGGCGGCTCAACATTTCATGGTTTGGACCGACCACAAGAACCTGGAGTACCTGAGGACGACCAAGTGCCTGAGTGCCCACCAGGTGTGCTGGTCTCTGTTCTTTGGCCGCTTCAGGTTCACAATCACTTACCATCCGGGCTCGAAGAACGGTAAACCGGACGCTCTGTCCAGGCAGTTTGCCCCAGAAGCCCCCGAGGACCGGGACCATACCATCTTGCCGGCCTCGTGTGTCATGGGCGCCGTCTCCTGGTCCATCAGGGATAAGGTCCGGAGGGCACAGGAAACCAAACCCGATCCTGGCGGCGGACCAGCGGGTAGGCTGTTCGTTCCTTCGTCGGTCCAGAGGGATGTCATCCACTGGGCTCACACCACCAAGCTCGCTTGGCACCCTGGGATGTCCCGACTGATTGAGATCCTTCAGAGGTCCTTTTGGTGGCCGGGCCTCCGGGGCGACATTGCAAATTACATCCGCGCCTGCCCCCATTGTGCGACTGGCAAGACATCTTCCTCTCTCCCAGCTGGTCTCCTCCATCCTCTGCCGACCCCCAGCAGACCTTGGTCCCATGTGGCCTTAGATTTCGTTACCGGTCTCCCGTCGTCCAACTCCTTCACCACCATCCTGACCATCGTGGACCGGTTCTCCAAGGCCGCCCACTTCGTGCCGCTCCACGGTCTCCCTACAGCGTGGGAGACGGTGGACCTACTGGTCCAACATGTTGTGAGGCTGCATGGGATTCCAGGGAACATCGTTTCTGGCCGGGGTCCTCAGTTTGTGTCCAGAGTCTGGTTGAGCTTCTGCAAGGCCTTGGGAGCCACGGTGAGTTTGTCTTCTGGTCACCACCCCCAGTCCAATGGGCAGTGCGAGCGGACGAACCAGGAGCTGGAAGCTGCGCTGCGTCACCTCCTCCAACCCTTCCTCCTGGAGCGCCTATCTGCCCTGGATTGAATATGTGCATAATGCCACCTTGTCATCAGCCATCGGGATGTCTCCTTTCCGGGCGTTGCTTGGATATGACCCCCCGTTGTTCCCTGAGGAAGAAGGGGAGGTGGCGGTGCCATCCATCCAGGCCCATCTCAGGCGCTGTCGGCGCATTTGGTCAGCGGTGCACCGTGCGCTTTTACGCACGGCTGAGCGCAACATCAGGACAGCTACACCACCACAGGTGGGTCAGCAAGTCTGGCTGTCTATGCAGGACATCAACCTGAAGGCCGAGAGGAAGAAACTGGCCCAACGTTTCATTGGCCCGTTCCCCATCACAAAAGTCATCAATCTGGTGGCTGTGCGTCTGGCTCTCCCCCCTCCCTCCGTGTCTGTCCGACGTTCCATGTCTCCCGCATTAAACCTGTGGTATCTCATCCTCTCTGTCCTCCTCCTAGGGCTCCACCCCCTCCCGTGATGATCAACAGCGACCCGGCGTGGAGGGTCTCTTCCATCCTGGACTCCCGCCGCCGAGGTTGCGAGCTACAATACCTGGTGGATTGGGAGGGGTATGGCCCCGAGTGGAGGTCCTGGGTGCACCCATCGTTCGTGCTGGACAAGCACCTCGTCACAGAGTTACACCTGACGCACCCAGGTAAGCCAGCGCCGGGAGGTGCTGCTCGGGGGGGTGGGGGGAGTACTGTCACAGCCCGCTCTCGCCTGTCTCCCACTCCAGCTGCGAGCACACCTGCTCCTCATCAAGCCCGGGCTATTTAGCCCGCTCCGCCTCGAGCCTCGGTCTGGAGCCGTCTGCTCACCAACTACCGTGCTACCCGCACTCGCCTTCTCTTCGACGCCTCCAAAGACTTCCAACCATCCCTTCCCAAGTAAGCAATCATCCTTCGTCTCACCTTTTCTCCACTCTTTCTCCCCTGTGCACAGGTGGATTCCCTGGCGGCGGATTCTCCCCCCATCATCATCCAACTCTCACCCGCAGCGCCGAGCGCACATTGGAGCGCTGTCTTCCAGGCAGGAGACCTGCAGCTTGCCGACGTCAGCCACCAAGAACATCTGCAAGTAAGCCACAGTCCAAATATTAATCCACCGGATCAGACTCAGCAACTAACCTCTCCTCTGCTCTGCCCTAGGGTTGCCTGGCTGCACGGCGCGCTGCTCCGCCCTCGGCGCATCCTGTCTTCCAGCAACACATCCACTCTCACACTCACGCATCCATACATGCTTAATATTCAATAAATCATTGTTGCAATTGACTCGAGCCTGTGTGCGTGTTCCCTGGGCCAGAACTCATGTCACTTGTAAGTTTCTGACTTTTTCTCTCCAGGATTTGTGACTTTTTTTTCTCGTAAATTTTTTATTTCTTCCCCAAGTAAATTTGCAGTTTTTTTCTCCTAAATGTGTGACTTTTTTCTCGTACATTTGTGACGTTTTTCTCATAAATTTGTGGCTTTTTTGGAGTAAATTTGTGACATTTTTCTCATAAATTTGTGGCTTTTTTCCTCCTGAATACGCTACTTTTTTGTAGTTAATTTCTTACTTTTCCTCATAAATTTGTGAGTTTTTTCTAGTATATTTGTGCCTTTTTTTCTCCTGGATTTGTGCCTTTGTCTAGTGATTTATTTTTTTTTTTCAAGTAAATTTATGACTTTTTTTCCCTCTAAATTTGTGATTTTTTTCCTAATAAATTTTCACATTTTTCTCATAAATTTGTTACTTTTTCTAGTAAAGTCGTAACTTTTTTCTCGTAAATTTGTGACTTTTTTCTCCTGGATTTGTGTCTTTTTTCTAGTAAGTTATCATTTTTTTTTTCCAAGTAAATTTGTGACTTTTTCTCCCTAATTTGACTTTTTCTCATAAATGTGCCTTTTGTTCTTGTAATTTGGGACTTGTTCTCCTAGATTTGTGACTTTTTTCTAAGAAATTTGGACTTTTTTCTTGTAAATTTTCACTTTTTCTCATAAATTTGTGACTTTTTACTTGTAAATTTGTGACTTTCCTCAGGGAAATTTGCTACTATTTTTTGTCAATTTGTCACTTCTTTTCTTATAAATTTTCATTTTTTTAAAACTTTTTTTAAAGTAATTTTGCCTGTGGCACAAGTCTTCCTGAAACCTGCTCACCCATACTAAACCCATTGTAACCCAGATGGGTTTAAAGTGGGTAAACATATTACCTGCTTTCCTGTACCACAGGAAAAGTCCATGTGGGCAAACACTAGTGATGTTAAAACCGAGGCCTCATGAAACAATGAGCAACTTTGAGACAGCTGCTTCATGCGTGACTCAGTGTTATGAAACATCTCATAAAGACTGTCATCTGGTGACTCACTGTCAGAACTGCATCTGAGTTGAAAACCTGGAAAAAGGGCAATCTCTACATCACAGGTTGCGCTACACTTTTTGTCATTTTCTCAGACAGGCTTGAAAAAATTCTGTCGATCAATTATCTATCATTTTAATTTACTTTAGTTAGATCACCCTCCATGCAATCTGTCAAATCATAGACAGCTTAATTTGTAGTCATTGTTGGAAAAATTATGTGGAAGGACAATTTTCAGAGAGAGAGAATGCAGGGCTTGACATTAACGAATTTCAGCAGTGGCTGGTAGGACAGCTCCACTTTACAGCCACTTTGGCCATGTGCAGCCTTGAAGGGGTGTCCCAATCCATAGGGGTAGTGATGTTACGCTCGACACTGCCCACTCAACACTGATTTGCGCAATATAAAGCAGAAATGTCATGAGCAGTTTTTTTCTAATTTAACAGGACAAAATACAACAGACAAACTCTCGATGAGGATAAAGGTTACACAAGAGTTACAAAATCAGAACTTTCACAAAAAACATAGTCAAACTTTACATTCCAATTAAGAAAAATGGGGTATATTAAAAGAGAGAAAGAGAGCAAAGAGCACAACAATTCTCTGATAGCCTTTTTTTATTATAGTAATAGGAGCTGTCCAATGTCTTTTGCAATTTTTTTGCATCATGAGCAGTGCATCGAGTGCTGTTTCAGCACGCCCACAGTCACGTGACCATAGCAAGGGCGGCCTTGTTATGTCAGTCACATCACGTGACTTGAGGGCTCGCGGGAAATTTGAGAGGGTTCTAATTTTAATTTTAATTTACATCAAAGAGAAATATAAATGTCAACTGGTTGATTTGAATACTTCACTTGAATGTTTAGCTGTTAATGTATGTCTCTCTCCGGTAATGAATTTCAACATTGCAGTAGTGTACAACCCACTGTCACACAACTCTTCCTTTTATAATGAATTAAGTGATCTGGTTAAACAACTTGAGAAGAACAGAGAAACAATAATTCATGGTGACTTTAATATCAACTGGTCTGATAAAAAAGACAAACAAAAACTGAAAAGCCTCATGACTAAATTTAATTACCAGCAAATCATCAAAGGACCCACCAGGATAACCAAACAATCCAGAACACTTATTGACATGGTATTTACTAATAAACCAGAACGAATAACCAGAACCTATAATCTTGTAACTGGTCTCTCAGATCATAACATGGTTCTTGCTGTCAGGAAACTTACTAAAAAGCGACTACAGTATTTTGGGGGAGTCGATATTGACAAATCAAATTTTATTATCCCCAAATCAAAAAATGAGGAGTTTGAACATTACTTAGAGAATCAAAATTGGGAGCAGCTCATGTCAACATGTGAAGTAGATGATTGTTGTAATTTTATAACTGCAACAATCACAAAGTCTATAGAAAAATTTTCAAAGCAAATTAAAAGTAGACAACAGAAGATTAGCCTACCATGGTTAAATAATGAAATAAGAAAACTTATGAAGAGGCGAGACTATGCACTGAAAACATCACTAACCTCCAAACTACAAAATGATCACCTTGTGTACAAAAGTTTAAGAAATAAAGTGGTACATGAGCTGCGAAAATCAAAAATATCTTATTACAATAAACTGATAGATCATGCAAAGGGTAACAACAGTTCCCTATGGAGGCATTTAAATAACTTAACTAATAAAAAAAACGATCAGAAGGGGGTAAAGGAACTTAGAATCAATGGCAAGACCGTCAGTGACAAGGCTACTTTGGCAAATGAATTTAATTCACACTTTGTGGGCTCTGTGGAAGACTTAACAAAAATTTTTGTGCTGCCAAATGTGCTCAACAACACAAATTCCATACTTCCAACAGATACTTTTCACATCGATGAGGTAAATGAGAAGTTAATTGCTGGTATTGTTAAAACACTGTCAAACTCAAAAACTAATGATATCTACAATATGAGCACCTCCTTTCTCAAAATGCACAGCAAAATATTAATCAAACCACTGACTCATCTCATTAATCTCTCCATTAGGTCTTGTACATTTCCATCTGGCTGGAAAAAAGCTGTCGTCATACCAGTTCATAAATCAGGCAGTAAAGACGATATATGCAATTACCGCCCAATCTCTATTTTACCAGTCCTATCTAAGGTTCTTGAAAAAGTTGTAGCTACACAGCTGATAGACTACTTACAAGACAGTCAACTTCTTCATCCACATCAATTTGGTTTTAGACCAGGATACTCAACAGAAACAGCAAATTGTTGCCTTATTGAAAACGTCAAACAGTCCTTGGACAGGGGTAATGTGGTAGGAGCTGTTTTTCTAGATCTCAAAAAGGCTTTCGATACTGTAAACCACAGTTTGCTTTTATCCAAAATGGTATCTTTTAACTTCTCCCCAAATACATTAGAATGGTTTGCATCTTATCTCCAGAATAGAGAACAGTGTGTAAAAGTTCACCAGGATAAATCCTCATTTTTAAACAACCGCATGGGTATCCCACAAGGGTCCATTCTTGGTCCTTTACTTTTCAGCATTTTTATTAATGACTTGCCGTTACACTGCTCAGCTGCAACATGCCAACTTTATGCAGATGATGCAGTTATTTACACAGCTGCCAAGACTCCAGCACAGGCTGCAGATGTACTGTCTACAAGTATGGTTGATGTCCAAGAGTGGCTCCTCAAGAACCATCTATTGCTGAACCTTCAGAAAACAGTCCCAATGTGCTTTTCAATCAAAAAATGTAACCTGCAACATTTTAAAGTTAATATACATGATCATGACATCAGTTTAGCTACAGAATTCAAATACCTTGGCATTGTACTAGATCCTCAACTCAAATTTAATCTTCATATAAAGAAAATTTCAAAAACAGTAAAAAAAAATCTGAACTGCTTTAAATTAATTAGATATTACATACCTTACGAAGCAGCTGCACTGTATATGCATTCTATGGTTTTTTCTCATATATCATACTGTTTGACAGTCTGGGCTCAAGCAGCCCCTTCCACAATAAGACATATAGGTTCATTATATAATCAAACCCTAAAAATCTT